>JARVZY010000308.1:0-23790 GCA_030686995.1 Artemisia argyi
TGTTTAACCAAGGATTCATATATAATGTCAGGGTATTGAGTTAAAGCAAAGTGAATCTTTGACGTTTGGAGAAACTCCATCATTTGAACATAATGAGCATCCCCTTTACCTCTATCTAAGAAAACTTGTTTGTTGTGATCACCTTTGAATAACAGTTCTGCCATTGAATGGTAAGAGAGAGTGGGTTTTGAATGCTGAGAGGTTTTGAAATGATTTTTGAGTTTATAAGGAGAGGGAATCAGTTATTTGTGATTGGGATTTGCACGTCTAGTTTATTTGAAGTAAAATTCCAAACGTGGAGTGTAATTGGCAAGAATTGTGGAAACAATCTTTGACCAATATTTGACTTTAATAAAATCCCAAAATAAAATATAAAACTGACTCATCAGCAGAAACCAAGTCAATCAGCAGGAATCATATGGTCAATCAGCAGAAACCTACTTAATGTTGACTACGGTCAACCATTTCACCCATCAGCAGCAAAGATATGGTCCAATCAGCAGAAACACTCCATCAGAGGGAACCACTATTAAGTAAAAATCTCTTGTGTTAGTCAAACTTTCTTTCCCAAATAAATTTCAACCGCCTTGCATTAATGGTCAATAACTTCTTCTAAACATGAGGCATAACTTGGCTTATAAATAGGGGGTAAAAATCCCCAAATCTCACCAATCACATTTGCAATCCAAATCCCTAATTACATAACCCTACATTTAAAAGCAACCATGAAATCCAACCCAAGTGTCATCAGTATTTCTTCTGACTCCTCTGATTCATCTGAATCATTGACATCTCCACCACCATTCCAAGTTCCAACCAATCCGAGAGGTCTCACAAAGGAACAAGCCAAGAAGAAGAAGCATGATGTGGGTACATCAAGCAGAGGCCCTAATCCTTCAAGGTCCTCAGAATCTTCTGAGGATCCCAATCCTTGGATCCCTTATCAATAACCATCGCGTGAACTCGTGTCACCCTTCATCTGTACCTCTTCCGATGAAGATGAAGATGCTGATCTTTACAATCCCCCCTCAACACCGGAGAGACCTCAATCCTCCCGTCCAAGACTACCATCAAGACCAAGAAGATCAAATCCTCCTCTTCCAAGGGCAAGAGAAGCGGTGATTGGGTTGCCTTGTCCCCAACAATATGAGACCTTCACCAAGAACAAGGGCAAAAGCAAAGTTGCAGAGGTGATAGGGAAAGTAAAAGGGAAAGTAGAGTAGTGGTATCAGGTGTGATAGGCTAGGTGTTTGGTTTATGGTTGTTTTGCTTATTTCAGTATCATGTAACTTCATCCTTCTTGTACCTTTGATGATCATGAATAAATCTTTGTTTCTTCTGTATTATCTCTTGATTAATCATCTGCCTTGTTTGAATGAAAGTTATTTTGCTCTTTTCAACTGATGAATACACATTCTACTTATATAAACACTATTGACAGAAACAATCAGCAGGAACACATATCCAACTTCTTTTATGATCATACTTCTGATATGTTTTAAGAGTATCAGCAGAAAGTCAATAACACTTGGTCAATCCACAAGGTAACTCATCCGTAGAATCTTCTTTATGGTCAACTTGTTTAATCAGTAAATATCACAAACTCAACTACCTCCCATTAAGTTACATTATCTCTCACTAACTCCAAATCAGATCTATATCAAGAAGCCTTCAAGTCACATGCTAAGTGATTGTACAATATTTTGCACTACCAGGCCTTCGATGGTGATCAAAGGAAATGAGGGGTGTTGTGATTATGCCAAGCTTGGATATAACCTGAAATAAGAAATAGGAAAACACTACGTTAAGTGATTGCGCAGGGGTTGGACCCTGCGAACCACCTCCGGCATGTGAATAAGTGATCGGTATGATAGTTTAAGTATAAGCGTAGTAAAGTAAGGTGAAAGAGATTGCATACCAGATTTGTCATCGTCCAGGACTATTTATAGGTGAAGAAAACAGTCCTGGAGAGTGGTCACACGATTGAGAGAGATCATGGAGGCGTCCCATGATTTTTGGTAACCGCTAGGGTTTAGTGTCCCACTCCTCCAGGTTTAGCGGGGGTGCTAAAGAGGAAGAGGCGACATGGGTAAGATTTGGTCTCCCCAATATTGGACTAGGCATTGTTCCGTCCATAAAACTTATCGAGAGATACCCCGAAGGGCTTAATCCTTCGATTGGCGAATTCCTACTTGGTAACTTGATCATTGATGATTAGTTTTACGCCAAAGAAAGTTTTAGGAGGATAGCTGATGAGGCGAAAAATGATCCGTTTTTAGGGGGTCATTTAAGCCCGAATCCGAATTGATTTGATCAAATATTGCCCTAAATCGTTCCTTTTGTGATTTTAGGTGCTTTGGGAGGGAAATCTGGAAAAGGAAGCAATTCGGACGTTTTTGGAGCATAAAAGTGAAGAAAACGCCAAAGTCTTAATTTTCCATGCTGGGAATAGTAGGTGACGGCGTCAAGAGCAATCCTCTGACGGCGTCAAGAGTAGAAGTCCATGACGACCCAGAACAGATTTGACGGCATCATGAAAGAAGGGCGTCAAGAGTAATAAGTCATGACGGCCTGGAAATGATTTGGTCTTGACGGCGTCAAATGTAGATCAAGGCAGTCCGAGAAGAGTTTTGGCGGCGAGGTGACGGCGTCAAAAGCTTTGTCTCGACGCCGTCAGACCTATTTTTCTATATATAGTTTTCTAATTTTCACACATAAAGAGAGAAACCCTAAGTACGATTTTGTTGTAACTTTACAGGTTTTTCAAGGGTTCCAAACCCTTGATACCTTGCATGTTTAATCAAGATAAGTGTTCCTTTAATTCAATCAATATGTCTATGTGTTGGTTGTTTATATCTTGTTCTTGTCTTAATTCTATCATGCTAGGCTAGATCTATCTTGTGTTTGCTTAGATCTAATGAAACCTAGATGTTAATTATGTGTTAATTACTTGTTTATTCTTGTTTTGGATGAATGATTTATATGTTAGGCTTAAGAAAACTGGCAGATCTCCATTTGGTAACATGCTTGAACGTCTTAAGAAACATGAACCGAGGCGCACTAGGTCTTTATTGGTTGTATTTAATGCATGAGCCACTGTTTATAATCCCTATAGTTGTGCTGGGCATGGTGTAGGAGGAGATAAGAGCTCATAGAATTGGGGAGTTATGTGTGCCACCCCATGAATGATATTAAGGAATACGATCCGTCATCCATGCAATTATAACAAGTAATCAACGTGTAAAAGATGTCTAGGGAGTAGTGAAATCTAAGTAAAAACATTTTCTCCAATTACTGCTCACAACCTTAGTATAATTAGTTTATTTTCATTTTTAGTATTTTATTTTGATTGCATCTTTAGCATTGGGTTAGTTGACTAGCAACTAATTCCGCCCAAATCCTTCAAAACCCGAGATTTTACTTGCTTTCATAAAAATATGAAAATACAAAAATAATCATCCCTCACCTTTAGAACTAGTATTTAGGCTTTCTAATCCTAGCGACACTATTCCTAAGCTGAACGATCAATCCCCCGGTACTTGTCACTATACTATACTACAACGATCAGGTACACTGCCTGGTGGGGGTTGTAAGCTTCTCGAGATCCCTCGAGAGGTAAAGCCTGTTGCGATTCCCACGCATCAAGTTTTTGGCGCCGCAGCCCGGGGAATAGTTATTGTCTAGGTTAGAATTTCTTTTTATTAGGTCTACTTGCTAGATTCCTTTCTAGTAAGATTTTATTTTTGTTTTTTAGGTTTCTTTAGTCTATCTCATTTCTTTGTGCCTTTGTTCGTAACCACCCGACACCATGGACAACGGGAACATCTTTGAACCCGTCATCCCACCACAACAAAACCCACCTAACCTCTCACCCAACCACCACTTTGACAATAATTCTGAGTTAGAAGAGTCTGATCATGATGATGACCGTAGGGCTAGTCCTTTCTACTACTCAGACTCCGATGAGGATCTTGATGATGGTGATGTGATTAATGAGAATAGGATGGAAGAAGAAATAAACCGTCTTAGGTATGTTGACCCTAGAACTAGGATTGAAGGTGATAGTTCATTTAACATGCAATTCCCTTGTAAGATTGGATTTAAGAGCTTTAACGCCTATCTCAGCTCATCTCTTCCAATGAACATAATCTCACATAAAGAATACAATAAAATCATGGTAGATGAGTTAGAATACAAAGGAGAAAACATTATTGCTAGGGCAACACCATTGCATGTGTTTGTAGGAAACTTGGTTTATCTTGTTGAGTTAATGGTTATGGAGAATCTAGGAGAGTTTATTGATAATAAGTTGACCCAAGTTGTGTTTGGAAAACCTTTCAAACATTTGACCAACCTCGATGAGAAACTTATAGAAGGGTTAATTACATTCTCGGATGGGGATGAAGATTTTGTCTATCAAATGCCCCGCACACACCCTAGATTCAAGGATTTTTCCATGGAAAAGTGTAGTAGGTATCCGCCCATAGAAATGCTAAGTGAGAATGATAAGAGAAAAGGACTTAAGTACGCGCATGAAAAGAATAAAAGATACTATCACGGATGCTTAGAATTAGGAGATGATTATAAGAAAGATGAGGCGACTATTAGATGGCTCACACTTGGTTATGTGAGCATAAGCGATACACGTTAACCCATGACCTTGAGTCTAGCTACAAGACTCGTAAATAAAGAAAAGCGCTTCTTGGGAGGCAACCCATGTTTTGTGTGATTTTATTTGTTTGATTGTTATTTGCTTCCGTATGCATGCTTAATTTTTATTGTTGGTTGATCATGTTTCTAAACTAAATAGTGGAAATACTTTACTTTGTTGTTTTGGCCTAGTCTTAACTTCACCTAAAGGTATTTTTGCAAAAGATAAGTGTAAGGGGAAACCCCAAATATGTTTTTAAGAAACAAACCGATCATGATTCTCCACAATAATAAATGAACATGTGTATTCGTATTTGTTAGATTCAAATGCTTGTATTGAGTCATAATGAAGTTTTGCAGGATTTTCCAGGAAGTAGGACCAAGTTTTTCCAGAAATTTTCCGGAAACTTAACATAAGGATTTCTGCAGGTCAATTCTGACGGCGTCAGGAGTTAAAAATCTGGAAATTTTACCGGTTTTGATTTTCTAACGGAGTCATATGGTTTTTGTGAATTATTAAGTTTTATAATCTCCAGGAGATCTGCAAACTTCATTCCACAAGTATTATATCTTATCTTTTTTCTAGGATTTAGTAACTTATATAGAATGCCGCCGATTTTACGCGAGGTTGTCTTGTCTATTTTATCAGGTTTTACAGGTTATGTATGAAGAAGATGATTTACATTCTGGAAGGGAAGCTTTGACTGTTCATTTTCTTGGAGGAAGATTTAACCTAGCCACCCTATTATCCATACCGAGCGAATCAGGGGAGTATTTGATTTCATTCTCTTTACTTTTTCACTTTTACATTCTTTACTTGAACATTGGGGACAATGTTCATCTTAAGTGTAAGGGGAGGGTAAAAAGATGATACCTTACATATGCACTTTCGCTTGAGTTTGTTTTGTTTAATGGTAGATGTGTAATAAAACTATGAGACATACTTGTTAGTGTAATTTTAGCGCCAAATTTAAAATTTTTTTACAACATTTAGGAGTGAAACTTTAGCCATAGCAAGCGTCTCATGGATAGGAGATTGTATGACTAGCACATAACCGTATATTCAGAAAAATTTTCCACCCAAATATGTGAGGTTCGCCTTTAGATTTGATAGGAAAAGCATTTACTATTAGTGCTTATGAGTGTACCGGTAGCATTTAGATTCTAGAACTTGCGTTAGTGATGCATCCCGAGACCGCTAGTGAGACTACATTCGTGTAGTAGGATTTACTACATGATAAGAGGCATTAGGATTACCCTTGTGTTAAACCCGTATCATAATTACTTGACCATTTAAGTCATATTACTTGGCTAGTTAAGTCAACTAATTTTTCCCACACCCTTAGCGTTGTACTCATTTTTAGTACACGATACCCCTAGTACACCCCCCCGAGCCTATCTTTTCGCTTCTAACTTTAAGCATTTTACTTAAAGGAAGAATTTGTTACACCCCACTTAAATGTACACCCAAATCGCCTTAGCCTTCCGTGTATGTGCTCATTTTTAGTGCATTATTGTTATTTGTTAAACCCTAAGTTAACTTTCTAATTGATTACATGGTTGCTAAGTCGAGTCATATCCTTGTACATATTGTTTTGGGACGATTGGGACTCATGGGTAAGTACTTATTTTATGGAGTAATGGGGAAGAACACCATTTATTACCCCCATATGTACGTTAATCTTAAAAGTGCTCCAAGTATTTTGATTTTCTTAATTCGAGTCATTAGTTTAGTTAAATGTAAAGTATGTAAAGATTCAAGTGTAAGGGAAATGTTCAATCCCTATGACGTATTATTTTGGATGGTAGGGTAAGAGTGTATGCAAAAAAAAAAAAAAAAAAAAAAAAAAATCGAAAAAATCAAGAAAAAAAAAATAGAAAAAAAAAGAAAAGAGAAAAAACATACGGACTACCATCCCTTTTTATTCTATGATCATTTTATGTATTTGTTATTTTTCATTTATTAGCTTAAGTCGAGTCTAGTCTTGGCTTAGCAACGCCATATTGTACATGTAATTGACTAAGATTGTTAACTCGCCACCAGTAAAACTTCCTTTATCCAACAAAACCCTGTATTTCATATCCCTACACCTAACGTTAAAACCCTTTAAAAGACCTCTTTGATAGTTTATCCTAGGTGCTTACTCCATGTGGTGGAGGTTTGATCCTTTCCCAAGCCTATGGTAATCTATTTTGCTATGACACGTAATGAGAGATATCTTCCGTTTCCATATTGTAATTTACACTTTATTATACCCGATAGATGTGAGTATCTAAACACTATTTGTGAGGTGCTAGTATATGACCTCCGTGCTTGTCTATTGGTCTTTAGTGGAACGATTATTTGTTGTAATTACTTTTATATTAGTGTTAAATGACCCCTAACTTGTCTTTTGAGTAGAATAAAAGCGGATTTGCTTGAGGACAAGCAAATCTCAAGTGTAAGGGTATATGATGAGGCGAAAAATGATCCGTTTTTAGGGGGTCATTTAAGCCCGAATCCGAATTGATTTGATCAAATATTGCCCTAAATCGTTCCTTTTGTGATTTTAGGTGCTTTGGGAGGGAAATCTGGAAAAGGAAGCAATTCGGACGTTTTTGGAGCATAAAAGTGAAGAAAACGCCAAAGTCTTAATTTTCCATGCTGGGAACAGTAGGTGACGGCGACAAGAGCAATCCTCTGACGGCGTCAAGAGTAGAAGTCCATGACGACCCAGAACAGATTTGACGGCGTCACGAAAGAAGGGCGTCAAGAGTAATAAGTCATGACGGCCTGGAAATGATTTGGTCTTGACGGCGTCAAATGTAGATCAAGGCAGTCCGAGAAGAGTTTTGGCGGCGAGGTGACGGCGTCACAAGCTTTGTCTTGACGCCGTCAGACCTATTTTTCTATATATAGTTTTCTAATTTTCACACATAAAGATAGAAGTTTTGGGAGAAACCCTAAGTACAATTTTGGTGTAACTTTACAGGTTTGTCAAGGGTTCCAAACCCTTGATACCTTGCATGTTTAATCAAGATAAGTGTTCCTTTAATTCAATCAATATGTCTATGTGTTGGTTGTCTATATCTTGTTCTTGTATTAATTCTATCATGATAGGCTAGATCTATCTTGTGTTTGCTTAGATCTAATGAAACCTAGATGTTAATTATGTGTTGATTACTTGTTTATTCTTGTTTTGGATGAATGAATTATATGTTAGGCTTAAGAAAACTGGCAGATCTCCATTTGGTAACATGCTTGAACGTCTTAAGAAACATGAACCGAGGCGCACTAGGTCTTTATTGGTTGTATTTAATGCATGAGCCACTGTTTACAATCCCTATAGTTGTGCTGGGCATGGTGTAGGAGGAGATAAGAGCTCATAGAATTGGGGAGTTATGTGTGCCACCCCATGAATGATATTAAGGAATACGATCCGTCATCCATGCAATTATAAAAAGTAATCAACGTGTAAAAGATGTCTATGAAGTAGTGAAATCTAAGTAAACACATTTTCTCCAATTACTGCTCACAACCTTAGTATAATTAGTTTATTTTCATTTTTAGTATTTTATTTTGATTGCATCTTTAGCATTGGGTTAGTTGAATAGCAACTAATTCCGCCCAAATCCTTCAAAACCCGAGATTTTACTTGATTTCATAAAAATATAAAAATACAAAAATAATCATCCCTCACCTTTAGAACTAGTATTTAGGCTTTCTAATCCTAGCGACACTATTCCTAAGCTGAACGATCAATCCCCGGTACTTGTCACTATACTATATACTACAACGATCAGGTACACTGCCTGGTGGAGGTTGTAAGCTTCTCGAGATCCCTCGAGAGGTAAAGCCTGTTGCGATTCCCACGCATCAGTAGCCAGAGCCTTCGATTATGTAGGTTATGAATAGACTCGAAGGGATGTCCTTCGATCTAATCGGAGGGTACATCATCAAGCCCCCCAGTTGAAAGTTAGATATGCGCACAAGAGTATGTGGTTTTCAACTCTATCATCAAGTCAACTAACCGTGTTAGCTCGTAGGACCCTGCAAATGAAATTAACGTCGCAAAAAACGCATTAAATGCGCTTAAATACCCTCTAACTAACTTGCATTATATCCCAACTTGCCAAAGCATCGGTAATCCCATACGTCCCGTCACTTTTTAAACCCAATTTGAAATCCAAATAGGTTAGAACATGAGGGACACATGTACGGTGAGTAACAAAATAAAAAGCGATATAAATTCATTTCCTCCAAACCCTAATTAACTTTTCACTGCGCCCAAAATTCATCTTCCTCACTACGTGCAATCAAAACACACATAGTAACATCTGTCATTATCTCTTGCAAGAAAAAAGGTAAATTTCTTCCTCGTTAAATTATATTGTATCGTAGAAGTATCAGTCTTCGTTAAACAATATGGCAAAAAATAACAAATTTGTGATTAAGGAACAAAAATGTACTTTATCAAAAGATGAATTGCGTGCTTTTCTTGAAGATTATCCCATTCCAAAAGAATTTAAGATTATGCTCCCTAGTAAAAATCAAACGATATTTGATGCTCCTGAGGGATATGTAGGTCTATGCACCCATGCCTTTGATTTTAGAATTTATGCAATACTATCAAGTACAAATATCTAGGTTCAACCCATTTGGTCTGGCTAAGTTGACGACATTCATTGTGATGTGTAAAGCTTATGGATATGAGCCTACACTAACAGTGCTTAGGGGTTTTACGAACTTGTACCCGGGTGGGGATTGGTTGACTTTGGCAAAAAGAGGTGACCCTGATGTTCCAACCATATTGTTAAAGCCCTTTACAAACATAACGGACTGGAAAGGAAGTTTCTTTTACATACAAGATACAATTGTACCTCCAGAGTACCCTGCTTTGGTGAACAAAGCATACATGTTTGATAAAAAAATGTTTCAACGATGAGTTACCTTATACTGTTCGAAGGAATCCATTGTACCAGCGTCTTGTTCGCCATCCAGTGAATGTTCAATCTTTCCCCGAGCCCATTCTGTACATGGCTGGTATTGTTGACCATTGGGAGGGTTCCCCTATGAAGCCTTAAATTGTTTGTGATGGAAAAAGTATGTATATTCTTTATTTAAATAAATTTGAATAACTTATTTGATGATATTTATCTGTTTTGTTTTGTGTTGCAGGAATGTTTTTCCGAAATTTCGTTGTTGCCGATGGTGCTAAAGAGACGAGCTTACTTCCAAGGAATCCTGAGGAAGTCAGCTATGGGGTTGGTTCACCCTCTGTGTCAGTTAATAATCAAGAGGATGATGCAAAAATGGTTGAGCCCATAGCTTCCCTGCAACCTTCCAAACTAAACAAAAAATCGAAGCCTATGGTTGCAGAGGAGACTTCTCAGTTGGTGGAGAATGTTGCTGAGTCTGATGACCCTCTCTCCAAGAATGATCAGGTGACTATTATTGGCTCATCTTCTGGCATAGCTGACAGGGTTCGAAACAGCAAAGGTACGAGTGCTAAGCCTATAAAGCCCACTTCCAAAAGGAAATTGATTCTGCCAACACCTCCCTCAAGGAACACCAGGCATAAAGGTCAGATCATTACCAAGAAAGCTGCTGAAGCGTTGGATGAAGATATCCATGGTAAGTATATGTGTTATTGATTTGACAGGGATGTTTGTACATGTCTTCTAATTGATTGTATATTCCTTAGGTCTTCCGAATACCAAAGAGCTTCCTGATGCCTCTGCTTGCCATCGCCTTGCTTTGCATATTACCCCTCCGAGCTGGAAGTCTGTGCTAACCAACATGCTTATTGAGGAGTTGTGTGATCTACACGACAAAAGCTATACAAGGCAAGCAGTTTTGGACAATCATCTCAATTCTCGAACAAGGGAGGTGGTATGAACCCTTGCTTCTGCTAGGGAGAAGATGGATGAGATTTTGGCAAGAGAGAAGAAGAAGGATCAGGAGTTTGCAGAGGCTCAATCTAAGTGTGAAGAAGGTTTGAGGGATATTGACCAGAATCCCCTTGTACAAGACCTTCGTTCTGATATAGCAGGGTTGGAGAAGGAATTGAACAAAGTGAAGGTGAAGTGTAAGAGGCTTCGAAAGGAGGAGGCAAAGTTTGTGGGTTACAAGGAAGAAATTGCCGAGCTGGAGATCAAGTGTGGGGACCTTAAAGAAAAGAGGATGAAGCTGGGTGAGCTGGAGGTCAAGCTTCACGAAGATCTTGATGGCCTCAGGCGCAAATATAATGTGCTTAAAAGAGATAGGGCTGCTGTTGTCTCAAAGGTCATCCCATACATAGCCATGGAGTTATATCACAGCGATGAGGTAGGGAAGATGATAGGTGATGTTGTCAATGCTGCCATCTATCATGGGAAATGCACTACTTTGGAGGAAATTGCTGTAACTGGAAATCCGGTGGACTTATCTTAGGTAACCTACTACCGTGCCACTCATAAAGCAGAGTATGATAATGCAAGCAACCTCCTCGCAACTGCAGAGTACCCCTTCCTTGTTGATGCTACCAAAGATCCCATGGCTTCGGTTGAGACGCTTCTTTCGAAGAAGCCGCGTAGGGTGAAGCCTATGGCTGTGAGCAAAAAGAATACTCCTGTGAAGCCTGCGTCTGTGAAAGCAACTCCTCAGGAGCCCTAATCTCCAAAGTTGGCTATCGAGAAGCCTCAGTCTCCGGGTAAAAGTTCTGCTGTGCAGCCATCCTCTTCGAAGGCTGATTCAAAAGAAACTTCCCCTAGCAAGGTCAGTCCTGAAGCCCCCCAAGTTCAGCATGAAAAACCCACGTCTCCTCGTAAGTGAAGGCTGCAGTGTTTGCAGTTATTTCGCCCCAAGGGTGGTATGTACCCTTTAAAACAATGTTTGTTTATGCCATATGGTTTCTGAACAATTTATGTTTGTACTTAGACAATGTGGAGCATCTTTTGAGCAGCAGAAGGTATGTGTTGCGTTAATGTTTAGGATGTTAAGTGGCGTAGGTGGGGAGTGATTTCCCTCACCTTTTATGTTTATGCTATCTGTGCTTCGGCCATCTTTGAACAATTTATGTTTTTTGGGCTTCTGGCCTATGCTACGTATGTTAGCATAATTTATATCTACGAATGACGGGTGGTGTCCCGCTTTTGTTATTATGCTTCTCTTTTCTAACATTATTTATTAACGTTGATATACAACCTAAGGCTAAAGTAGATGCATAACCTTATTGTATATATTTTGAACCAAGATTATATAGCAATCGTATAATTTAATTGCTGACAGAGGGTTGCGACCCGCTCTATCTTCATCCTTTAAGTGCGAAGGGCTTCGCATGCCCCAAGACCATTAAGGAAAGTTAATGTGAATTATGTTGGATTTTTAATAGCCTACAAGATATAAGTATCTTGTATCATCCTTCGAACATTGAACTTGTAATTACTTGGCTGAGCAAATCTTTCTAGTTATATGTTACAAAAGATTCGAGGGAAATATGTGATATCATTGAGTGGGTAGGGGAGGATTACATCATTTGTACAAATGAATATTAAGACGCCTACCATTAATGCTTTTTTTTTCCCGAAAGAGAAGGGTTTAATACATAATAAAAAACTGTAAGTCTTGTACGTAGAACTTACGAAGGATATGGCAAGTCGTTTGTACGTCGTGGGAGGGTAGTTACTTTTGACTCATTCCATATATTTTTCCTCGGAGTATGTTTCATGAGGTTTCCTGCATTATTATAAACGGCCTGCATATTGCTTTGAAGCCTGTGATTCAGAGTAGGAGAGGTTTGTTACTTTTTCGAAGCTTGTTGCTCCATTCCGAGTTCGAGACATTCTTGATTTTGTGGGACTGAACGTGCCTCTGTATCATATATGCGGTGTTCTTCCTTTAGTTTATCTTGGAGGACTTTCTTGTTGGAGGACATACTTGATTCGCAAGTTTCAGCTGGTTCATTACTTTGTCCTTCGAAAGGATCGTTTTCCCCATATTCTATGTCATATTCCTCTAACTCTTTAGCCCATTTGACCATCCTCCGCGTTCCCTCAGGGTTCAGGATTATCCTTTCCAATGGTTTATCCGTGATTACTCTGATAGGGTGATCTTTGAAATACCTTCAGAGACGTCTTGTGGCATGGATTAAGGCTAGGATTAGCTTTTCTGCTGTTGTATATCTTTGTTCCACATACGGTAGAGCTCTACTTACAAAATATATTGGTATCTGTAGCTGTCCTCTTTCTGTGAAGAGCATGGCACCGATCTCATCAGGGGACATTGCTATGTGTAGGAACAACACCTCTCCTCTGGTTGGGGGTGCAGCTGTTGGTAAGATCTCCATGCAATTCTTCCATCTCAGGAAGGATGTTTCAGCTTCCTTGTTCCAAGGGTATGATAAGTCGCTAATGACCTCATTGCGGACCTTGTAGAGAGATGAAGATCTATTGACGCCTTTTGATAGGAATGCTTTCAGTATTTCTAAGTCATTTTGTAGGCTTCGAGTCCTCCCTTGTGTTCTCCACATTTGTCTTTTTGAGGAGGTTTCCTCATTGATTGGATTGGTTCCAATCATTTGCTTTACGAACGGGCGTTCGTTTGACCCTTCCTTTTCAATGCCGAAAGAACACATTATTGGGTTTAGCTTTAGGTTGATTTTCCTTAGTTGTATGAGGGTTTCTTCTACATCGTGAAGGAGGTCTTCTTTTGTCTTGCTCTGGGTGACTAAGTATTCGCCGTGAATTCTTAGGTTCCTCCCTATCTGTTTTTCGAAGACCTTTTGAATCAGCCTATTGTAAGTGGCTTCGATGTTCTGTAGGCCAAAAGGCATGCGTTTAAAGGAGTAGGAGCTACTGCCTACACGAAAGGATGTTTTTTCTTCATCTTCCTATGCCATCTGTATTTGATGGCGTCCCATGTTGGTATTAAGGGAACATTCCCATTGAACTACAGGTGGTAGTTGCTGCTTTCTTTCTGGAAAATAGCTTCCTTTTTGGCAAACTTTGTTGATGTATTTGAAATCAACCTTTAGTATCCATTCTCCATTTCTCTGTTGGGCTGCATTTGGGTTAGTAACCCGTCGTAGATTGAATACCCTTCAAAGTATTCCTGCAGCTGTGAGTTTGTCTACTTCTTTCTTAATTGTTGCGTTTTGTTCAGGTGTTACTTGAAGAGGTTTCTGCCTGACTGGTTTGATGTTTTAGATTCATTTAGCTTATGCTCCGTGTTAAAAGGTCTGCTGTTGATTGTGCGTGACCTTGGAATTCCTGTTGTATCTGAATATGCTCCTACAAACACATCCTCATAGGCTTCGAGCAATTCTTCCAATCTTTTTCTGAAAATGGTAGGGAGTTGCTTTCCCATTTCCACCTTTCGTACTGGATGAGGGTTGTCTAGTGCTACATACTCCTTGGGGTCGGAGCTTCCCCTGATGTTTATTGCACACCGTTGATTACCATCTACCTTATTCTTTTGGGCTTCCTAGTATTTCCCTTCGTGATAGCTAGAGAATATGGTTCCGACACCATTGGCTGTTTGGAACTTCACCGTTGCATGAACTGTAGAGACCACAATACCCATTCTTTGCATAGCGGTTCTTCCGATTAACATGTTGTAGGGTGAATTTGATTTTACTATGACGAAATTGAGGATTTCTGTTCTTGCAAGCTTTCCACTTCCGAGTGTAACCTCCATAAGTATTTCTCCTAAAGGCCATGATCGTTCCCCCGAGAAACCTACCAGGGGCATTTTTGACTCTACTCTCTTAGATTTGATCGTAGGGCTGAGTTTCCTAAAGCAATGTTCATAGATTACTTCGCAGGAACTCCCGCAGTCCATATAAACTTTATTGGCCTCTGTGTTTGAGACTACGACCTTAATGATCACTAGATCCTTTGAAGGAGATTCTCCCATTTCGGATGGGAACGTTAATTCCCTTGCAGCGTAAGCTTCCCTCTCGGAGGCTTTTCTCTTTAATCGGGGGATATCCCAGTGAACCATTAGAATAGGAGCTTCCTGGGGGGTATTATCTTTTCCCAGTTACGTATCAGTGGCTTTCTCTTTGCCCTTTCTTATTCCTTTTACGAGGTGCGTTAATTGCCCGGATTTTACTGCCTCTTCTATCTGCTTTTTTAGCTCTCGACAGCTGTTTGTTTCATGGCCAAAGTCCTCGTGGAAGTGGAAATATTTAGTAGTGTCTCTGTTTTTGCTTTTTCCTATCATGCGAGGGGGTGGCTCGAAGGTTTTCGCGGCCTTCTCAGTCGCTAAAATCTCCCTTGGAGACTTTGTGAGGTTTCCTAATAAACCATGGTTCGGACCCTTGTTGTAAGGGGTGAACCTGTTATGGTTTTTGTGTTTGTTCTTCGATCCTTCCCATGAAGGTGGTTTTGTTCCTTTGTTGTTCTCCATCGAAGCCCCGTGGATGGATACCTCTTTGGCCTCTATCCACGTATATGTTTTTTTCATCAGGCCTTTGTATGTTGCCGGAAGGTCTGTGGATAAGAATTCCACAAGAGTCCGGTTGCGTAGGCCGTGGACGAAGCCAGAAATTCGTTCTGTAGAGTTTCATCGGTGTATCTAGTGACGAAGTTCCTCGTGCTTTGATTCTCCTTCTGCTTAATGTTATGCACTGTGAGGTGTGTCCTTGTGAACTTCTTTTGTTGGCTGAAGTGAGATCAAAACTTAGCATTCAAATCATTAAAGTTGATGATGCTTTATGGTTTCTGTCCATTCCACCAAATACGTGCGGAATCGCGAAGGGTGTATGTAAACATGTGACAGGCTACGGGCATGACCCATTTCTGCATCCTAATGGCTCCTTCGAACAAATGTAGGAAATTTTATGGATCCCCTTTTCCGTCATAGGTGCGGATATGCAAAGGCATCTTTAGACCATCCGGCAATGGATAGTCTTCGATCCATCTCACAAAGGGTGTTGAAGGGCCAGCGGGCTCTGCTTACGAATGGGTGTAAGGTGGCATGTTCATGGGGATGCCATGATATGGGTTATGAGTAGGGGGTACCCTTGGAGAAGGTTGGCCAGCGTAGAAAGAATGATGAGTACTCCTATTTGGAGGGTAACCAGTATACATGGTGTACGGAGGGTATATCATGGGGTGATGGTAAGGTACATCCATTTGTGAGGGGTACTGACTTCCGGGTTGCCCATTAACGGAGGGATAAATGTTTGAGGGGTAATTTTGAACCGGGAACTGAGGATGCAAGTTGACGGGGGGAAAACTTCCTCCTGTGTTGACAGATCCTGGATTACCTCCCACACCAGATGCGTGGGAGGGCTGCTGTGGACCTCCTCCTTCGGTCCTTCCTAAGGATGCTGCTAATAAGGGAAGTAAGTTTACCTCCGTTTTCTCCCTCTGTTGGCTTCTTCCATGAGAACCGTCAGTAACAGTCCCTTCTCTCCTTGTGGGAGTTCTTTCAGGGATTCCCTCGAAGCCCACATTCCTTCCTCCAGCCCTTCTACCGGTGGGAGACACAATCCGCAGGATGGGGTGTTGAGCCCTAGTTATCGAAGGTCTTTGCTCCATCTCAATTTCTTCATCATACTCATCACTGGAATATTCCAACTCCTTCCGCATCTCTGTGTTTTTTATTTGTCTCCTTCGAGCTCTTAACAAGGACTCTAGCTCTTCGTAATTAGTATCAACAAAAGCGGGGCTAATGGTGAGCTCTAGATTGGCTGACGTGGATGCGTGATGGTTGGGCGCTATTTCAGGGTAAGTTCGTGTGGTGAAGGTGGAGGCCGTGATTGGCGGATGGTCGTTGGTGTTAGTTGCGGGGAAAGGGGTTAAAGATGAAAAACCCGGTGGGGGTGTAATTTCTCTTTCTGGATTCATGCCGGAATAATAGTGGGTGTATTTGACTTCGTTATTTTACTTGGAAATAACGGGACTAATTGTAGCGGGTCCCACGGATGGCGCCACTGATTGTATAATATTTTGCACTACCAGGCCTTCGATGGTGATCAAAGGAAATGAGGGGTGTTGTGATTACGCCAAGCTTGGATATAACCTGAAATAAGAAATACGAAAACACTATGTTAAGTGATTGCGCAGGGGTTGGACCCAGCGAACCACCTCCGGTGTGTGAATAAGTGATCGGTATGATAGTTTAAGTATAAGCGTAGTAAAGTAAGGTGAGAGAGATTGCATACCAGATTTGTCATCATCCAGAACTATTTATAGGTGAAGAAAATGGTCCTGGAGAGTGGTCACACGTTTGAGAGAGATCATGGGGGCGTCCCATGATTTGTGGTAACCGCTAGGGTTTAGTGTCCCACTCCTCCGAGTTTAGCGGGGGTGCTAAAGAGGAAGAGGTGACGTGGGTAAGACTTGGTCTCCCCAATATTGGACTTGACATTGTTCCGTCCATAAAACTTATCGAGAGATACCCCGAAGGGCTTAATCCTTTGATTGGCGAATTCCCACTTGGTAACTAGATCATTGATGATTAGTTTTATGCCAAAGAAAGTTTTAGGAGGCTAGCCAGAGCCTTCGATTATGTAGGTTACGAATAGACTCGAAGGGATGTCCTTCGAGCTAATCGGAGGGTACATCATCACTAACCAAATCAAATACACATTAGTTCCACACACACCAAATATCTTCCTAACGAAAACAGTCATGAACCCCAAATCCAATGTTACTGAAATTTCTTCTGATTGATCAGCAGCATCTTCGGACTCTACCTATGATCTACCCCAAATCAGGAGAGCATATAACACCATAGATGAGGGAACTTCTGAGGTCAATCCATCTCCTGCTTCATTAGAGGAAACTCTGAATCCAACTCCCCTAGCTGTTATTCTCTCATCCTTTACTCTAGTCACTGAGTTTCTCACTAGTGAGATGGAAAGAGTTGTAGCTGGTATGAGCAAAATCCTAGTCCCTGTGGAGCCTCAATCTTCCCAAAGGTGCAAAGGTCCACTAAAAGTTGTCCTAGGGCTTGCTGCTCCCAAATTGTGGGACAAGGATACGCAATCCAGAGGGGTCCACAAGAGAATGCCTGACCCCAAGGACAAGGACATGGGAAAGGGGAAGAGGAAGATGGAGTAGGAGGTTGGGTAGGTGTAGGTTGTTGGGTAGGTGTCTTTTGAGGTTGTTTAGTTGTAATGCTGTTTGTTGGTCTTGGTTGTAATCTTGAAACACTGCTTGTTGAAGTACTCTATGTAATGAATCCTAATGAATAAAATTTATAGTTTCTGTTTTCTTCTATTCTACTGATATGTGATATAGTGAACTTTGTCCATCAGCAGAAACAGAAACCTACAAAACAAACACTAAAACAAAACACAAAAGACAAACTTATACAAAAAATGTTTAGTCTAAATAACATTAATCCTGCAAAACAAAGTTAGCAAACATAATCATAAAAATATACATAATTTACAACATCAATATAAATCCTCCCCAAAGGCATATGCCTCCCCTCAGGCTTATGCCTCCCATCAAACACAACATTCAAGGGTTAACCATCCCAATGTGGACAACTAAGTGGTTAAACCTAGGTCCATCAAAAGCCTTTGTTAATAAATCAGCCACATTATCATAAGTATGAATTTTAAGCACCTTTATTAAATGTTTCTCATTTGCATCTCTAATAAAATGGTGCCTAATTTCAATATGTTTAGTTCTTTGATGAAAGATTGGATTTTTAACAATTGAAATGGTACTTTGATTGTCAATACAAATTTTAGTGTTCATGAAGTTGAACCCATAATCAAGCATTTGATTTTGAATCCAAAGTACCTGACCACAACAGTTAGCAGCAGCAACATACTCTGCTTCAGTAGATGAGGTAGCCACAATGGTTTGTTTCTTGCAATGCTAAGAAATTAGACTTCTGCCAAGAAATTGACAACCTCCTGTTGTGGATTTCCTGTCCAAATTAGCTCTCGCATAATCACTGTAACTATATGCTTCCAACACAAATGGTGATTCTTTTAGATACCAAAGACCTAACTTAGGTTGGCCTTTTAGATACTTGAAAATCTTCTTCACTTCATTTAGGTGGGAAGTCAATGGAGTGACTTGGTGTCTTGAACAAGCACTTACAGCAAAAGTGACGTCAGGTCTTGAAGCTGTTAGGTACATGAGTGAGCCAATCATTGATCTGTAAAGATGAACATTGACAGCTTCATCTGGTTCATACTGATTCTTAGGCTTTGGAGGTTCATAGGGAGTAGTTGCAGTCCTCAATAATTCAAAGTCAAACTTCTTCAAGATGTCTCTAACATATTTCTCCTGATGGATAAAGATCCTTTCAGGTTGTTGCTTGACTTGTAGCCTCAAGAAAAATGTCAGTTCCCCCATTGCACACATTTGAAATTCACTCTTCATTAAATCTTCAAATTCCCTGCACCAGGCTTCTTTAGTGGAACCAAAGATGATATCATCCACATAGACTTGGACAAGAATGATATCGCTGGAATTCTTCTTGATGAAGAGAGTCTTATCTATAGCTCCTCTTCTATAGCCATGCTCCAAAAGAAATGTTGATAACCTTGCAAACCAAGCTCTTGGTGCCTGATGAAGACAATAGATGTAACACCCCCAAAATACCGCAGCGGAAGACTGTGTCACAGGGGTGCTACTTCATAATACAAAGTACAAGGTATAGAAAACGAACTCTAAATGAGACATTTTGAAAAGTTACCATTCGATTAATGAATTCCAAGTTACAAACATGAGATTCCAAAGTATGATACATAAATGTATACAAAGTTTTGAATGGTAAATGATAAAAGCGTAAGTCTTCAGAGTATGCAGCTTGACTCTAAGTTCCACGCACTAGCTATCGCCTTACTAACCTGAGATAAACATGCTAAAGTGTCAACACAATGGTTGGTGAGTTCATAGAGTTTGTCTTAAAACAGTTGAAAAGCCTCAAAAGAATGTTCACATAGCAAAGGCATTGAGAATCCACTCAGTTGCAAGTCCCGCCATAAGAGGCTTGCAACCTGTGTGTTCACAACCCACTGCTAACATATAATATGAATAAGACATGTATAAGTTCATCAAAACAATTAAGCAATTAGTAGTGAGTCTCTACTTCATCTCCGAAGACCTCACTTGGGAGCCAATTCCCAAAGACAACTGGGAGCCACTTCCCAAAGAAAACTGGGAGCCACTTCCCAAAGATAAAAGTTTGCTGGGAGCCACTTCCCAAAGATAAAAAGATTACTGGGAGCCACTTCCCAAAGATAAAACAGTCATGTATGTATGAAATCAAGTATAATGCAATCAAGTATAAGTCAATCAAGTATGAAACAATCAAGTATAAATGTTTTGAGTATTTGTACAAGTAAGCAAGTAGTTGAGCATGTATCCCCCCCCCCCAAGAGTTAAAACAAGTATGAAAAAGTAGGGGCTATGACTCACCTTAAGCTTATGTAATGAGAAATGAAAGTGGTAGTCGAATCCCGAAAGTCTCTAAGAACAGCCTATAATAGAACGTTGCGACTTAGGTTTTGAGTAACGTCTAAGAATACGAAGAATTGCCAATATATGTCTTGCATAATGTTCATGATGTAGTACTTAGTATATATAGTGTAAGTCGTTGAATATAAGTGGTCTATGAAACATGTATAGGTTGTAAATCTCTTACTACCGTTCGAGCCGACATAATTCAGAAGTCATGGAGTAAACGTTCGAGGAGCCAGGACACTTTAATTCGTAAATCCACAACTCATCTCGACGGCTTACTTAATGAACTCCTCACATGAGGCTCCCTACTATTGTAGTATTTGATAACATATATATATATATATATATATATATATATATATATATATATATATATATATATATATATATATATATATATATATATATAAGTTTTTGATTCGAAATGTTACATGGTCTTTAGCCGTGGCTTTGCCGTGACCTTGGTCATTGTTACCATGGTCTTGAGACTCAACCTTGGCTTTAGCCATGGTTGTGGTCTTGGCTTTAGGTCATTAGACCTCTTGGTCTTAGTAATTCATAACTAAAATATAGTGACTTTGGTCTAAAAATGGGTTGTTAAGAATTTGAAGAAATTATCACTCGGAAAGCGTTTTCAGGGCTCGAGCTTCTTTGATCCTGAGCGAAAACGTCATTCCGGACAACTTTCGTGTTTTAACTTTTTGATGAATCGGAACACAAGGGTGACTTTCAAAATGGCAGAATGCAAACAGTAGGGTATAGGAAGTTTCGGCGTTTTGGTGTCGCTAACTTCTTATGGCCATAACTTTTGACTCGTATACTCATTTTGGGTGATTCAAATTGCTATGTTTTCCTTTTGAAGTCCTCTTTAACAGTAAGTAAGTGTCAAATATTATAGTTATACTATTTTGGTCGTGGTTCTCCATAAAAATCACTAGTTTGCTTGTTTACTTATCATAAGTTAACATATGTATACCAATATTTGTTTTATCCATTTTTAAACATCATGAACACAATAACAAGAACATATATAGAATGAAAGGAACACAAAGAGCATGAAAATGATATTGAGCAATAAAGTGTATAAGAGTTTCTTACAACTTTTGGCTTTCTAAAGAAAGGAAGTCAAGTATAAAACTAGGACACTAAACCTAAGCTTGTAAACCCTTCACCATAACTCTTGTAACCCTTGCTAGCCTTGATATAACCCTTGTGAAAACCCATTAACTTCAGCCCTAGTACCCTTATGTAGCTCTTAATTTAACCTTGGAATCACCAAACAAACTCTTGATTCATGTAGAGACTAACTAGGCCTTCAACTTTGGTGTGTAACTTGAAGATTGAAATCAAAATAAGAGTGTTTGTGTTTGTTTTGTGTTGTGAACGACTTCAAGAGGGGTAGGAGGGTTATATAGGGCCTTGAGGAGGTGCTAGGAAGGTGTTAGGAAGTTGCCTAAACTTGGAGGCCAAGATGTACACTTGTAATGATCTAATGAACCCTTGGTGACCAAGTTTGCTTAATATACAAGTATCCTAAAGTCCAAGGCTTATCACCAAGCCACCAAGGCTTGGTGAATAATCATATACATGTTCATATGATGGGAGGAGTGACTAGGTACTTAAACTTGGTATTATCTAGCTTACGGAGTGAGTTTTGGTCCCGGTAATCGCTAACGGTAAGTTATTAAGTCATGAAACTTAAAATCGGGTATCCTAAAAATATGAAACTTATAAATATGCTAGAACTTATCAATATACTCCATAATAAAATATAAAATGAGTGGTAGGTTCTATCGGGTGCTAAAACCCTACTAAAAACTGGAAACACGGGTCTAAAACGCGTAATTCGCGTAAAACGCTGAACTGAAAAACGTAAAATTCCAAAACTTTTGGAATTGTCCTAAAATGAGAGAAAATCATATTTCTATTGTTTATAATGTTTTATGGACATATCGGGATGCTAGAATGACGTTTAAACCTAAAAGTAAATCTCGGACACGGCTTTGTGATTTTTGCAGAAATGATCCGACGAGTGTCAAACTCTCGGATTATCGTTAAAATAGTTTAACTTACGAGAATATGAAATAAAAATTTCTGAGATGAATAGTGAAAGGTGAACAGTGAAATTTTCGGGAATAAAAGTTAACCTGAAATTGCGAATTGTTACAGTCTCTACCCCTTAAGGAGAACTTCGTCCCGAAGTTCTGTTGATGTTAACTACTTACGGTGTGTCTAAGAGAATTCGGGATTTCAGGATCTCTAAAATAGTGGTGTTCACTCTGATTCGTCTGAGGTTCTGGTTAAGGAGTCGTATCGGATGCAAATAAGCCCATTTATTTATAACTCTTTACTTACATAAAGAAGCGTCCAAATTTATGAAAGTAAGGGATCATAAACTTATGGTTCGGTGATTTACAATTTCTTTATTTAACTGAAGAGGCGTCCCAATCCATTTAAATAAGGAGATTCTAAAACATCCTACTTAAGAATTTCCGACACAAAATCCGCCTTCTGAGGCCGATAGTAAGATAATCAAGCCATCAATTCCCTAAAGCTAAGCAATAATATTATTTAACTCAAATCTTGTGTCTCATCAAACAAGAACTGTCACAAGATCAAGTTAACTAATTAGTTATTGTTGAGCTCTGTGTTTTTAATGACTCGACTAATCTCTGGGGCTCCTTATAATACTAAAGTCACATCATCTAACAGGGTGGAACTAGGCAAACCTCTAACCAAAAAGCATATGTGTATGTAGTGTGTGTAAGGCAAATAAAGAGGAAGGTCCCAACGTATATAGCAGTTATAGTCTAGGCACAAAATGCAACCTAGTTCTCTATAACCAAGGCTCTGGTACCAATCTGTAACACCCCCAAAATACCGCAGCGGAAGACTGTGTCACAGGGGTGCTACTTCATAATACAAAGTACAAGGTATAGAAAACGAACTCTAAATGAGACATTTTGAAAAGTTACCATTCGATTAATGAATTCAAAGTTACAAACATGAGATTCCAAAGTATGATACATAAATGTATACAAAGTTTTGAATGGTAAATGATAAAAGCGTAAGTCTTCAGAGTATGCAGCTTGACTCTAAGTTCCACGCACTAGCTATCGCCTTACTAACCTGAGATAAACATGCTAAAGTGTCAACACAATGGTTGGTGAGTTCATAGAGTTTGTCTTAAAACAGTTGAAAAGCCTCAAAAGAATGTTCACATAGCAAAGGCATTGAGAATCCACTCAGTTGCAAGTCCCGCCATAAGAGGCTTGCAACCTGTGTGTTCACAACCCACTGCTAACATATAATATGAATAAGACATGTATAAGTTCATCAAAACAATTAAGCAATTAGTAGTGAGTCTCTACTTCATCTCCGAAGACCTCACTTGGGAGCCAATTCCCAAAGACAACTGGGAGCCACTTCCCAAAGAAAACTGGGAGCCACTTCCCAAAGATAAAAGTTTGCTGGGAGCCACTTCCCAAAGATAAAAAGATTACTGGGAGCCACTTCCCAAAGATAAAACAGTCATGTATGTATGAAATCAAGTATAATGCAATCAAGTATAAGTCAATCAAGTATGAAACAATCAAGTATAAATGTTTTGAGTATTTGTACAAGTAAGCAAGTAGTTGAGCATGTATCCCCCCCCCCCCAAGAGTTAAAACAAGTATGAAAAAGTAGGGGCTATGACTCACCTTAAGCTTATGTAATGAGAAATGAAAGTGGTAGTCG
>JARVZY010002443.1:0-36638 GCA_030686995.1 Artemisia argyi
TGTAGGGGTAGATGTGTATTTGGCTATAAAGGAGTTTTTCAATACTGGAAAACTACTAGGTGAGGTGAATGCTACATTAATTACTTTGATCCCCAAGGTGAGTAATCCTAACAAAGTTGTTGATTATAGGCCCATTGCATGCTGCAGTGTGCTCTATAAGTGTATTAGCAAAATCCTAACATATAGGATTAAAACTAGTCTTCAAAAACTAGTTAATCTTAATCAAAGTGCTTTCATACAAGGGAGGATTATCCAAGACAATATTCTAATTACCCAAGAGTTGCTAAAAGGTTATGACACATCTAATAGGCATAAGAGATGTTGTCTGGAAATTGATATTGCCAAAGCCTATGATACAGTGGATTGGGGATTCCTTGACAAGTCCTTCTAAAGTTTGGCTTCCCAAGGAGAATGGTGGATTGGATTATGACATGTGTTAGTGTTACTAGGGGTGGAAACGAGCCGAGCCGCTCGTGAAAAGCTCGGGATCGGATCGGTAAAAAGCTCGAACGAGCCGAGCCTAAACGAGCTCGAGCCCGAGCTCGAGCCTAAATTTGGGCTCATTTAATAATCGAGCTCGAGCCCGAGCTCTATACAAAAGGCTCGAGTAGGCTCGCGAGCCTAAACGAGCCCTACAAATATATATACAATATATACTTAGTTAATAGTCCAAATATTTTGTGGCCCATTGCAGAAATCTAAATCAAATCCAATAAGCAACCTAACCCTAAAATGAGTTATATATATTCCTATTTTCGCAACCCTAAACTCATTTTTTCCAACATAAAGGCAGCCACATAAACTCAACAATCCTCCCTTTTCTCTCCACAAATCAAATCGTAGACACCAATGACCAAACTACTACTTTTTACTATCTTCAAAGTACAAGCAGCCACACAAAAACTCTCTTGCATTTCACTACACATGAAACCCTCATCATTCACATTCAATCTAACTTCATCTTTTCTCTTATGCTTCAAAAAGCTTAAACTTTTCGAGCACAACGCAAGTCCCACTCCTTTCTGCTCAAATCCAAACCGCAGCTACCATGAAAAAACATACGAACCCTTATGATTTGACTCTTTCGTCTTCAAGATCTCATACGAGGTCTCCGGTAAGGTTTATCTTTGTTTTGTTTTTTGTTTCAAGTTCTATGACGAGTCCTCTTTTTTGTCTTCAAGAACAAAATTATTTAATTTAAAAAGAGGGATCTGAGATCTTGTTTTACTTTCATCTTTTCGTTTTATTTTTTTTTTTTTTTTCATTTCGAAAAGAGGATAGTTTGTTATGATTGTAAGATGGGGATCTGATATCTTGTTTTACTTTTTTGTATTTTCGTTTTAGTTTTGACCAAGGACGATTTGTTATAATATATTGTCTATACTCGTAAACTCAGGACAACTATCATATTCTTTTCTATTGATAATGCGCTTAGAACATAATATTTGTAGTCTTGTAGATATATTTGTAGAAAAAAAACTTGGATTCAGTAGCAAAATATTTAAGTTAATTGGATTACATACCCTTATCTTTGCTTCTTTATACCAATATTACAAAAGCAAAGAAATAGAAAAAACAAACAAGATTATTATAAATTATAAAATATTGGATGTATACTTACGAGCTCAAAACAAATAAACGAGCTCAATTTAAACGAGCCCATTAACGAGCACAAAACAAATAAACGAGCTCTCTATAAAGCTATTTTATACATGACAAACGAGTCGAGCCCGAGCCGAGCTCGAGCCTTATATATCATGCCACGAGCCGAGCTCGAGCTCAAATTTTAAGGCTCGAATCGAGCCGAGCTCGAGCTCGAGCTTTCTAAAATATAAACGAGCCGAGCTCGAGCTCTGGCAGGCTCGGGCTCGGCTCGGCTCGTTTCCACCCCTATGTGTTACCATTGCAAAATTCACTATTTGCATCAATGTGGAAAGGAAAGGTTACTTTAAGAGTGGTAGAGGGTTGAGACAAGGGGATCCCATCTCACCTTATCTATTTACTCTTGTCATGGAAGTTTTCACTCTATTGATGGCTAGAAATGTTCAAAAAAGTGGTAAGTTCAAGTACCATATGGAATGTATATAGCTTAAATTGACTCATTTATGTTTTGCAGATGATTTGCTAGTCCTTTGTAAAGGATGTGGAGTCAGTGAAAGTTCTAAAGGATACCCTATTGGAGTTCAACAGTATCTTAGGTTTACTTCCAAACATGAGTAAAAGCAGAGTGTTTTTTTTGCAATGATAAGATAGAAACAAAATCCTTGAAGTGCTTCCTATCAAAGTTGGAAAACTGCCAGTAAAATACTTAGGGTTCCATTAATTTCTAAAAGACTTGGTACTAGTGAATGCAAGCAACTAATAGAAAAAGTGAAGTATAAAGTGGAAGACTGGAAGAATAAGTACCTATCTTATGCTGGAATATTGTAGTTAATTGCATCTGTTCTCTCATATTTAAATGTCTATTGGGCTGCAGTTTTCATGATTCCTAAATAAGTGATTAAAGAAATTGATAAAGTTCTAAAAGGATTCTTGTGGTGCAAAGGTGAAATTAGTAGAGGAAAAGCTAAAGTGGCAGGGAAAGTTGTTTTCAATCCAAAAAAATAAGGAGGTTTGGGTTTAAGAATGCTAGATACATGGAATGAGGCTTTATTGATAAAAAAATCTTTGGAATATTGTTGTTCACAAAAAAAATCCTTATGGGTTAAATAGGGGAGTTTGGTAAAACTGAAGGGTAGAAGTATATGGGACATTTAAAAAGAACAAAATGACTGTTGGATATGGAAGAATTTGTTACATCTGAGAGACAAAGTCAAAAACAATAAACGCAAAGTTATTGGAATGAGGAATTTACTATTGCATGGCATGATTTGTGGAGCAATGTGGGAAGATTAAGTGAAATTGTGTAAAAAAGATGTATTTATGAGGCTAGGTTGGATAACTCTATGACACTTAATGATATTGTTGTTGATGGTAGATGAGCATGGCCTGGTGAATGGGGAGAACAATTTCCTATATTGGTACAATCAATGTCCCTAATTTGATTATACATAAAAAAAGATCTGACTATGCGGAAGAGCACATATGGAAAAAATGATTGAGCTTTCTACTAAGGCTGTTTGGGAACATCTGAGACATCAATTTCATGAAGTGATGTGATATAAAGTAGTGTGGTTCACTCAATGCAACCCAAGATTTGCATTTATACTCTGGATGGCCATGAGAGGAAGGTTGTAGACTTAGGATAAAGTAATGAGATGGAACAGTAACACATACATGAAATGCCCCATATGCAATATTGTGAATGACTCACACAATCATTTGTTCTTTGAATGTGAGTACTCCAAAGAAATTTGGACAAGGCTTAAAGCTAAAATAGGTTGAACTGATCTCAATGACACTTTGGATAATGTGATTGTGCAATATGAAAATAAGCCAAGTAATAGTACTATTGGAAGTGTTCTGAGAAGGATAGTGCTTGCCGCAACAGTATACCATATATGGAAAGAAAGAAACTCAAGACTATGCATTGGTGAGGAAGCGAATTGGAAGACTGTGTTGAAATTGATCATTGAAAGTGTCAAACTACAGCTTCTCAGTTTAAAAGTGAAGAAATCCATTCAGGTTCAAAAAGTTGGACATGAATTGGAAGTGGATATGTGTATTGTCTAGCCTGAAATTTGATAGTATGCTGAACTAGGTGTTTGGGATAAGTGTTAAATCAAGATCGTTGAAGCTCTTCTAGGATTAGTAACATTGATATTGATTGCACAGCGGAACATAGAACTAGAACAACATTACTAATAAGGTTTTCTTTATTGAATAAAAATAAACTACTACAACTAATAAACTACTAATACTACAATACGTTCTATGCGTTTTCTAGACTCTCATTGGAGAGACTAGCTATGAATGAGATACCAATAACCAACGCCCTACCCCTCTTTATATAATAGAGAGGCTAGGGTTTACATAAAAATCTAGATTACTATGAAAGCTAACTATTATTACATAATACACCCTCGTTGTTTCTTCTTTCTTCCTTTTTGCTCGTAGGTTTTGTAATCTTCAAATCTGTAATTCCCAACAATAAGGATGTATGGGCAGTTGGCTAGTACCTTGGTGGCTAGAACCAGTTATTTTTGAAGCCTAATGACAGACTAGGGATGTAACAGTACTGTGCTATTGGTCTTCCTAAGTAATTGGTTCCTGCATAATGATGCTACTTACTTTTCTCACCTTGATCATTGTGGATGCGGGTTGAATGGTCTAGGTGAGAAGGTGAAATGTAAATGTAGTTATGAGTTTATGGTCTTGGTGCATAAGAGGATGAATCCTTAGCTGAGCTATCTATTTAGATGAAGCTTGAAGATATATATTTTGTATGTTAGTTTGGTCAGAGATAGTAACTGCCAGAGATAGTTTTAGTCTTAGCTGACATCGGATGGAATAGGATTTTGTTTTGTATCTGATTTGGGGCATGTCCCAATATCATTCATGTGTTATCTTGATTGTACAAATTGTTTGAAAGTAATATAATTCACCCTTTGTACGAAGAAGAAAAAAATATACTAGAGGTCATATTGTAGTTTTATATATTCTAACTTTGTTAGTAACAAAAACGAAATAACATGACCGAAATGGTAGTACCTGTTAGACTAAAAAAAGTAAAATAAAAAATAACTTTTATTCATGGTTAAAGTTATAAACTAAATTACATGTTTGTTATAATTTTTTCAAAAATGATTGGATAACCTTTTAACTTTAAATGTTCGTAATCTATACTACATATAATAAAAGAAGCACTCTTTCTTCTCAAATTTAATTTTAAGTTTTACAACTCTACAAGCTTATTGTACAAAACTTTACAACACTTCTCTTCTCCATTAATTAAATGCACAAAACTTAATTTTAAGTATTACATGTTATAAAACTTATGGTACAAATATTTACTCCACTTCTAAACTTAATTTAAGTAATACATGTTATATTGATTATGTATAATTAACTTTTGCACAATTTCATACATAAATTAACTGGTCAATAAATACAATTAATGCATTTATTAAAACACTCCTTACAAAAGAAATACAACTTATCAATCATATTGTACAACCAACTTAAAAGTAATTTGTGCATTAAATGTCACTAAAATAATTAAAAATTCAAATTAAATAATACAAATAAGAAAACAGGTTATAAAAATTATTTAAAATGCAAAACTACAATTTAAGAAATACAAATAATAAAACTAAAATTATAAAAAATGTTTCTCTATATTTTATTCTACTACACATATTTCTAATCCAGCATCAATTTGTTTAAAACTGCATGCATATAAAACATGGTTCGATTCATTCAAGTAACCGCCGATATTTAAAAATAAAAACCGAAATCGAACCGTTATAAAAGAGTTTATCCGATATTTGGTTTTTTGGGGATTGCTTAGTTATCGTTTTTGTGGTATCAAATTGAGCAGGTCAGCTCGGTTTGTAGGTTTCACAAATTTTTTTAACACCCATATCTATAAAACTTAGCTTTATAAATCAAATAGATATTTTGAATGTCGAAAAAACATTGTTCACTAAAATATTTATTATCATAATTGTATAATGAAAAACATTATCAGTAGTTAGAGAGTTGAAATACGTAATATGAAATTCTTAATATCCGTAAATTTATTATAAAACAATAATAATATATTAGAATACATGATTAATCGAAAAATTTTATTTCAGAGTACCCACCGCCGTAATGCGCAGATACCCTGCTAGTATTAGAGTAACATATAAATGGCTTTTTAATTTAAAACCTTCACGCTTCAATCAAAACTTTTGACTAATGTTACTAACTTTTATTACTAACCCTAAAAACATAGTTAAATAGACATATGCTAAATATACATGATACCAGTCGAAAAAAGAATAATTGGTTATAATTCGAGTGTTCAAAATATTCACAAAAGACGGATCAGCATGATACGAACAAGAAAAATAATAATAACTGAAGAACAAAACAAAAAGAGGTATTCATAAGGCGTGTCGGTTCAGGCAACAAGAAAAGTAGATAATCGTCCTCACGAGGAAGGCACCTGTTTTACCGACCCAGCCCGCTATAGTCGTTATTTTCCGGTTCGGGTACCCGTTATCATTAGGTCAGGGTCGGGTTGATAAACATGATACATGCCTGGTGATCATGGTTATAATTTTTCACTACATGAATTTACCTGAACTGTAAACGCTCATGATCGTAATGACGAAAATAATTTGAAGTTTTTAATTTAGAGGTAAAAATGTTGACCAAATTAGTTAAGTGTCTTAACTAAACGTTTATTAAACTCAAGTGGTTTAATCAAATGGTAAAACAAGGTTAAGAGGTTACATCAAATGATCAAATAAAGTTAAGGATAAAAATATTATTAAAGAAAATTAAGTGGTTAAATTATAAGTTGATTTAAAGTTAAGAGATCAAACCATTATTTATACCCTATAAAAACAAGTATTTTTTGAATGTCAGTGCTTAATAATAGTAATGAAACGACTATTAATGTTCGACAAGAAAAGGAAAAAAGCATAACATGGGATTTTTAAACGAAATTATTGATCATAAAGTTGAATGTTCTTTGCTTCTCACTTTCATGCATGTCTATTTATATTGCTTTTCATCTTGGGATCAAACTTTATATCAAGATTACAATTACAATTAATTGTTACTTTTTTGTCACTAAAATTAGGTCTATGTACTCTTATACGGAGTATAAATTTGATCAATTAATTACTATCGACCTCAGTGTAATTTTAGTTTTAGTTGGTATCAAAGAAATTGTCAAGTTTCTTATAATTCAATATTTTAACTATTTTACCCTTATATAATATTTGGAGTTTGGAAACTCAACTTTTGCATTTAATACGAGACAGCATGGCCCGTGCGATGCACGGGCTTTGTTCACCGTAAAGAATCATTGGTTTTGCAAGGGTTATGCTTATTTATTTATTATGGTTAGTTTCGATCCTGCTACTTGAATGAATAAACGAAGTTTGTTTAAGTAAGTTTTTGTAAACATAATTGCCTCAAAGAAAAGGTATCAAATACTTGAGTGACTTTCATCGTCGTAACGCAAAACATGTTTCCATGTGGTATCGGTCGACATAGACATCGTAAATAAATTTAGTAACCAAGTATTAAAAAGCTGATATATTTATAAAAGAATGTCTCAATATTAATTTTATTTCTATTTATATAAGTTGTAAAGTTATCGAATTTTTATTTATATAAGTTGTAAAGTTATCGAATTTTTATTCGGGGTACAATCTATTATATGATTTATATCAAATTAGTTGAGTATGTTAAAAAAAATCAAATTAGTTGAGTAACGAATGAATAAATAAGTATTTTTGCAAAACAATCACGCGCTTGTATTTTTATTATCACTTTCAATTGATTTTTTTTCCTCTCCACCTCAAATCAACAGGCAACCCGTTCACCAAATTTTCACAAAACTAAGCAAACACATTAGATCAACAAAGTATATATAATTGAAAATACTGTTGTATAATCTTTTTCCAAGGTCCAAGACCGATTAATCGGCCGATTACCTTGTAATTCGCTCAAAGGTCGAAGGCCATTCAACTTGTAATCGCCGATTAATCGGCCTTGTAGGCCGATTTTTGCAACACTGCCTAATATTGTTTTTGATTGCTTTGAAAAGTGGTTAAGTTTTTGTGTTAATAGCCTCCTGTCATCATCCAGGGTCAAAATAATTAAAACGGAATAAGCATGAGGTTTTTTTCGTAAGAAAAGTGATAGATGAAAATGGATGTAAAATAACCTATATATAGTTGTCAAAAAAATTCAAAAGTGTGTTTCTCTTTTTCTTAGATTGTGTTTGTCTCGACTTGCACATAATTTATATACACACAAACATATCAAAACATGATTAGGGTTTTGTAAAATTCACTTCTTACATTATTAATTAAAAAAAAAGAAAAAAAAAAGAAAAAAAAAGAAAAAAAACTTTTAAAAACCGATTGTTTTATTTTCCATTAAATCAAAAAACATGTCTTTAAACATTGTCCACTTGTCTTTCCCTATTTCTTGCGACCTACTAAAACCTCTTTTTTGTTTTTTAATCCCAAATGATTAAAACTCAAATTAAATCAATTGAACCCTTTAATTGAAATTCCCTTTTAATTAATCTCTCTAATTTTCACTGTTTCTTCAGGAAACAAAAGAAAATACTGGTAATAAAAAGTGGGGTTGGAGCAAAAATTAGTGAAATTTACAAAGGTAAACTCTCTATATAAAAAGAACCAAATTTCAGGATTGAATTTTGGTCTTTTTTTTAAATCATACGTAGTATTTTTTTTGTATCTTTTCTAGTGTTGTATTGTATTTGATGTCAAAATATGGCTTGTAGTAATCAGATGGCAAATGGGTGAGATTTGAATAATGGGTTGTTTGTAATGGAATTAAGGGGTTTGTTTGATGAGGTTTTGGCATTTTATTTGAAAGAAGTGTGTATATAAGAATGGTTCTAAGGCGTTTCCGCCGAAGCTTGGGGATGGACATGAGGCTGATTTGTTTAGACTTTTTACGGCGAAAAGGAGGGTAGGAAGTTATGAGTCGGTTTCGGAACTGTTAAGGATGCTGTTGTAGATAATGTTGTTTCTCATAATATTTACAATGTTGAAAAGGTTGTTAGTTTACAGAAAAGGAAGTGGGAAGAAGAATCTATGTCCTTTACGAAAAATGCTAGATTGGGTAGCGAATGCTGCACATGACCCTCATGATCGTGCGTTTGAAGCTTCACAAAGAAGCGCTAAGTGGAAGAATTATACGGATGATAAACAATGAAAGCATGATTTGTTGGCTAGACGTGCGCTTTTTGAAGAACTTAGTGTTGATTCAAGCAACGAAACAAATGGTTTACAGGTATAATTCATTTTCCTTATTCATTAAAATGAAGTGTGTTTATGATATGTGTACTTTTAGGTTTAGTTTTGTTAAGTACAGGAAAGTTAGTACGTGATTCATACTATCTCAATGCATTAAAGTTATTCCATTTCATGAAGTTCAACAGTTTTCATCTTGACCTGGTTTTGAATCCACTAAATAATAAGTGAGAATAAAGTTTTACTGTTTTATGCATATTCTGATATTAGAAGTGAATTTAAGTCAAGGTCTTGGTTAAAACATTTTTTAACTTACTCATAAAATATAATCGTGGTAAAGAAACTGGATTCTGTGTAAATATATTCTAAGGTTAATGGCCTAAAAGGGTAAACCGACTTTAGTCCAATCTCTTTCAGGCAACCATCTTTTTAGCCAAGGATTTTTGTTTCAATGTGTAGAAAATTCATAATAACATCTCAAACAGCAACAAATTTGATGTGTGAAGATATATTAATACGTATAGGTTAGCCTATAAACATGATGTATTATAGTACGTCTGAGACTTTACTTCAAACACATGTTTAGTATTAAAGGTTCGTAAAAGCATGAGGCAACACCAATTGTTTTTGATTGTTTTGAAAAGGGGTTTAGTTTTTGGTTAATGGCATCCTCTCACTGACTGGGTATGGCTTAATTAAGTTTCTGTGGACGAATAATACTTACTGCTATTTCACTGCATATAGCCTAATTAGATGTGATGACTTAACAAAGTTTCTGTAGATCTAAGAACAGTTCCAAACTATAGCAAAGTAAACAACTGTTCAGATAGCAATATTTAAAGAAAACTAACAATTGCTCAAGCTGACATTAGAAAACAATTAGTATTAAAACTTTTATGGGCACCTTTATAATTGGATATTAGGAAACTGTTACTTAATCAGATAATACTAATGAAACCATTATTGTTTTTTATTCTTTGTTTGGGGAAATGGGAATTTGAAACCTAATCTATATTATTTTATCTGTGTTCCGTTGTCCAGGAGTGAGAGCTTGGTTTTGAAAATAATGTTCTTCGTGGAGAAGTAATTCTGACAGCCCTGTTATAACGTCAAAGTCAATGAAGTTATTATTGGATTTTATAAGCACATTTAAACGTTAACCATGTGTTACAGATTGTAAGATTGAAGTGCTTTATCCCTCAAAGTGAGCAACCTATTCCACCGGTTTCTTAGAGTACAATCCAGTAGCTGATGTGCCAAGTAGCAATGCACGTCTCTTAAGCAGGACATGCTCAGCCGAGATACCGTCTGCTACTATGGAGTATGGATCTGATAACACTGATTCAGAAGCAACACTTCAATTGAGGTATGCTTCGACTTTAGACCTGCCAAATATTTTCCTTACTTGAAGGTGCCAAAATGGGTCTTTTGAACCTTATGAAAATTGTTCGATTTTAGACCCGTCATTGCATTCTGATTTACAGTTCTCAGTATTATATTAGTAGTAAATGCCAAACTTGATAAGCATTTACAAATTTTAAAAATTTGACATACACAATGCTTAGGCTCTAATAATAATGTTCAACAAACTTCAAAGAAACATCAGGAAAATTGAGCTATTCCTAATTTACTACATTCTTTTGCAGCATGCTGCTGATAAGATAAGAAAACATTTGCTATTAAAACTTTAATGTGGCCACCTTTATATTAGGAAACTGTTACCACTCTAACAGTTTATGCAACTAAGTTATCTCAAGATTATCTTTTTTTGTTTTAGTTAATGTTTTCCACTTCATATTGTTGTTGAACACAAAATAAGGTTGTTATACTGTCATGAAAATGGATGAAAAGTGTTTGCGGGTCAATTGAACACACGAATATCCACCTAAACCGACTGTTGCCTCATTTCATATTAATAGCGCTTGCTTATTCTGCTAGAGCAAAGTCTAGCATACGCTACGGTGTACTTTTTTGAGACTTGTAAGTCAACTGGAAGCATGACCTCTTTTCTTTTGTTTGCATGCATAGTGTTGCCCGGTCGTTTCCACATTGTTTCCAGAAATTTTTTCAAAGTGGCAATGAATTTTCTAGGCCAGGACTGGTCTCATGTTCATTATTCGAATTCGCACTAATTTTATTCTTTATATTCCATTCTTCAATCTAATAACATAAGAGTATAATTTTATTCTTTAGTGTTCAAAATTTTTGAAGGCATGCATGTTTCCGCTATTGTCAGGTTTCTTTTTTAGCAGCTCATCTCCTAATTTGCAACATAATGTCACTCTAAGCGTGCATTCCTTGTTTGAGGTTAAAAAAAGGTACCAAAAAAAAAAAAAAAAAAAAAAAAAAAAAAAAAAAAAACTAATTTCTGTGTCTACTTCGAAACCGAAACCATAGTGGGTTAGCTCGTACATGTAATTATACAAAGAATACATTACCTCTCATTTGCAAGGTTAAATCAAGGTTATTTGACCCGGTTCTTAGTCGTGCGGATCTGTCGGCAGTCGTAACGTAACCAATAACGTCTAAAGCAAAGAAACCATACATATGCATGTAGCAATCAATATTGATATAACTGTAACACATGATTTTTATCGAAGGACAAAATTGTTCACCAATCTGATACTTTCGATATGTAGGTTGGATGTCCTGAAAGTCCATAAGCTGAAAGGTGTACCTAACAAAACAACCAACGTTGACGGTAGCTTTTCTGACAGAGGTTGAGCCATTAAGCTCAATCAAGTAAGTGTTATATTTGATGATTAGGTATTCATCTTTTTTCTGTACGGTAAAATATCGCACTGAAACAACTAACCTTCTTTCAAATTATCGATGGAGCTATGTGAAATATTACTTTTCATTGTGCAGTGCATCACATTTTCCTGCAAAAACACCAGGTTACATCAGTCATGAAAAACATGTATTTATTTTACCTTCTCATCTGAAACGACAAACTCAGTGCTAAGTTATTGGGCTTGTAGTTTTAGAATTTAGAGAACCAACATAACTTGGGCTATGCAGTTTTGATAAATGGGTTTTTGATTGGCTTTCAGTTTGCGAGAATCTATAAAAATGGATGGGTTTATACTTGAAAGTTGCATAATTGAGTTTAGTGAGTTTATGCCATTAATGCTCACATCCCATATTTTGCAGATCATCACAACAATGGGGCCCTCATGCCCTTCCTTCAATTGATCAAGGGTGTAACTTCAGACGTTCTTCTTGTTTGACTTTGGCATATTGTGACAGTAGCTATAGGTGGAAAGTGTGGCTGCCTCATATGGCCTAGAAGGCTTATTTATACAGCTCCAGGTAACTGAAAGATAACTGGTAACAATTAATGATGAGGAGATGAAAGGAAGAGGCGATGGACAGCTGAGAAGCTATTTTTGAAGGCATTTTTTTTATTGCAACAGGGAGATCTTTGAGCTTCTTAGGCAGGTGGACTATCAGTTTTAGGAAGATAGAATGGAAGGTATCATGACATTGTATTAAAGGCATCCATCATAATTGATTCTTGACATTCACATCGTTTGTTAATTTTTCCTCTTTAATATATGTATTCATAAGCATGAAAATTAATGATGAGGAGATGAAAGGAAGAGGCGATGGACAGCTGAGAAGCTATTTTTGAAGGCATTTTTTTTATTGCAGCAGGGAGATCTTTGAGCTTCTTAGGCAGGTGGACTATCAGTTTTAGGAAGATAGAATGGAAGGTATCATGACATTGTATTAAAGGCATCCATCATAATTGATTCTTGACATTCACATCGTTTGTTAATTTTTCCTCTTTAATATATGTATTCATAAGCATGAAAACTCATTATTGACTTTAAAAGCTCTTAAAAGCTTCAAAATAAGCTCTGCATATACAAAATTCATTAGCTTAAACTACATATTTTAGTTTCTTGGCTTGTTGCATTAATGCTAACATTCAATATGGGAACTCATTCTTTATATATATATTAGATGCTTAAAGGTGAAAATTAATGTTATTAATCACAAGTTGCATTAATTATAAGGAATTAAGGATCTCAATTTTTTTCATTTTATGTTTTGGACGATCATTTTTTGTATGGAGGGAGTATGATTTATTGATTTTGCGGGATAATGAGATATATTTATGCCACTATAAAAAAAAATAGGATTCTATAATGTTTGTTTCTCATTTTTTGTCATATTAATCAAATAGAAGTAAGTTAACTAAATAGTAAGGACCATTATTAAGTAAATTATGAGATCCATCAAATTGCTCCTTTTCACGATATGCTAACATGAGAATAACATGTGTGTTTGCTCAGAGGCATAAAGAGGGTGTTGTTGGGTCTGAACAACCGACCCAATTGTATCTTACAAGTATTTAAATATAAAATAGCCTAATACACATTCTGAATGTCAGTGAGCATCTCTGATAACGATCAAGAAGAATGTCACTTCATAACTATCAATGTGAACCTGATAGTTATCAGAAGTGATATACTCCCTGATAAGTTATCAGGGAATATCTCTCTATGATTATTATTCAGAAAGTGACACTCACTGATAAAGAAATCAGTGAACGTTGTATAAATCTTAAACATCTGTATGGCTTCAGGGACGTCAAAGACCAACTGAAGAAAACATCTCACAAACTGATGCGATGTCAGGGAGTGATTTACAAGGAGCTAAAAGCAACATCAGGGTCACTAAGATCTGAAAAATGTCTCTCTGACTCTGAGGACTTGATTCTGGATTACAACCCCAACCTCTGAATGCATGGGCGGGAAACCTCTTTTGGAAGATAAGTTCAAGTACTTATCGATATACGAGAAACATGCATTGGAACTATAAATTGTCAAATCAGAAAAGCCGAAAGTATGCTTCAGACTAGCTTACTAGGCATGTGCCTATCTATAGCAAGTGGACAACTTACTATGCAACCCACATGCCCTCCTATACAAACTCAAGGTTGTAACGGAGTTAAGTAGAGATTCAAACATAGAAAATAATACAAAGTATTATAGGTATGATCCTCCTCTCCTAGGAACAACAATGCAAATCTAACTACCATTTTTTGTTTGAGTTAAGAGAGAATTTGTCATCAAACTGGGATAGTTTTCCGTAGGCTATTCTCTATAAATCTTTGATTCATTTCTAATAAGATTTATAAAGTTGAAAAGTACAAATGGTGTTATTAGCATGTCTGTGTCGTTCTTAAGCAAAACCAACCTCATCAATGTTGATGTTCATCAGTTTCCCCCACTTGCTAAAACTGTTGTTAATATCCTTCATGGTTTACATGAACACGTGTGCGCAATCAACCCAACACAGCGGTGTGGCAATGTGGTAGGAGAGTGATGCTAAGTTTGGCGGAATAAATTGTGTAATGATGTACATCAGGCCGATGTTTAATAAGCTACAATTGGCATGCTTAAAAACATGTATAAACATATGTGTCAACTTGTGATTGGTGACATCAAGAGACCCACTTCTTCACATTTTATCTTTCCTCATCTCCACTTTTCATTTTGCCACTTGTCTCAATCCTCTTGTTAAGCATGTTTTTAGTCATAAAAGTTAGGTATCTAAATAATTTTTCATGTTTAATTACTTCTATGTTTACTTTTTATCATGTAAATTTACAAAAACCGTTTTTATTATTTGACTGGATTGCGAACACATTCTTTACAAATTATTGTAAGTGAAAAAGCGGTGTGTAATTATCATTTCTGACAAGGAGTATGTATGCCCTTTCATTTTCAAAGTTTCGTATCTTTTCATTGTGAGAAACCAAAGTTTCTCACATGTATTATGTCTGCACTTTCAAATTTTCATATGTTTACATGACACGAACGACATCGAAATTTCTAACAAGAAATGCGCTTGCATTTTCAATGTAGTAAAATCGATGCATGCAATTTGACAAAACTATTAAATCAATTTTCATTTTTAACGTTCATAAAGAAACATGGTTCGTGCTAGGAATTTGTATAGTAAATTAATCAAATCAAGGGAGATCGTAATGTCACCTTTATTAGTAACAGTAGTTTCTCCTTTCTCCAAAGCTAAAATATATATATATATATATATATATATATATATATATATATATATATATATATATATATATATATATATATATATATATTTTTATCGTCGTCTAAGATATGAGCATTTATCACAAGAAGATCGACCTATGTCTAACGTCCACAAGTAAAAAGGTGCTAATGCTAATTGCGGTTAGGATCTTATACAAATAATTCACTTTATAAAAAGTAAAAACTACGTGACACTGATAAACAAATTGAAAAAATTAAAAACATCCAAAACTTTGTCACAACAAAGGAAATAGAAAATTATCAAGAAATGATGGAAAATTTTGTAATTACAAAACCGCATAACATTTTTTGTTCATCAATATAAATGCTCATTATGTTTTGACTATATTTACTAATCGATTGTTCATTATATTTTGGGAGCATCACCACAATGTCACCGACTCTTCACGTGTTATCCTTATTACATCAACCTTCCCACCATCGTGGTTGTCCCCCTCCTTTTGTGAGAAATCGGTGGTGCACTGCAGACCACACTTGTGGAAACACAAAAAGATAATTGTGTGTGTGAGTATGTTATGAGTTATATTTTTGTTTAAGTGTAGTAGTTTGGGTACTGAAGTTGATGGTCTTGTTATACTAATTGGTGGTGGAAAAAATCTTCTACGCCTTTAAATTTACGATGATCAGTGCGGTGTATTTCACTCTGTGTAAGGTGTAGAGATTATTATTTTGAACGGTCCTAAGATTCAGAGTTAACATCTTGTTGTATTTATTGTTCAAGATAATAACTGAAAAACTCTTCGATTTACTAAAGAATACCAATCGTTTCTAGCTATTATTGGGATTTGATTTATTTTCAACATAACTATGTAATTATTGTCTTGTTCTCGAGAATTTGCATATAACTGCGAAAATCTAAAAGGACAAATAATTATAATTGTGAAATTGTAGTTAAGTATCTTGTGTATAAAATAGATGAATATTGTTTATGCGGTCAAAATTTCAATTTATATAATAAGTAGTTGCCCAAAAAAAATGTATGGACATAAACTATAAGATTGAAAGAAAATGCATTTTGAGAGTTTTTATGTTAATGTATTGTTTCTTTATATACGGAGTATATAGTAAAGATAAAGAAGTGAATATAATTAAAGATGAAACAAACAACCATTAATTATTTTATTTTCAGTTTCCAAATTTAAATGAATCATATCCAGCCATTGTTTCGGTTATATTATGATCTTTGTTTATTGAATTTGTATTTTGTTAATCAAAGAAATGAGATGCGCGGATATAAATTCATTTTTGCCATATACCGTACAAAGGTCGTAAACTTTAAAAGAAAAACAGATATGCATTTCGATCAAAACCATATTTCTAATAAAAATAAAGCTAGTAATTCGTTTTAAGATTTAATAAATTCATTCATATTTTGGGCGTGATTTTATTAAGATAGCCTACATTGATAAAATACACCGAAAATATGGCTACTCTTTTATTCTTTGGATATACGTATTCACATTCTCCTGCAAAATACTATATCATATATATATACAGACAAAAGGAAAATTATAACTAAAAGGAACCATCGTTAATAAGCTAATGAGAGAAAGAAAATCAATAAAATAAAATATGTAGAACCGTAGAGGGGGGTGAATACGTTTTCTTCGGCTTTTAAGAGGTTTAAAAACTTTAAGCCACAAAGAAAACCAAGTGGCTGTAAAATCAATCCAAACAACCACGAATACAACCAAAGTATACAAGGCGAGTAAAGAGAGACACCACGATATATACTGGTTCGGGATGTGGGGTTTATACCATCCGTACGTCTAGTTGCGAATCCACGACACTATACTATTCCACTAGTATAATCCTTTCGGTGGACTATAAACCGTTACAATTCACTCCACCGATATTCACCAATATCGATGCTCACAAAGAAGGAGTTACTCCCCAATGGTATTCCGCCCTCGGAAACCAACCAAAAAATCTCGTGATTCGACTTCACCTAAGGATCACAAAGATCACTACCAAGACTTTCACCCGGAAGTATCAAACCCCAACTAGATCCCCAATGATCTAGGCTTGGTCACCAAGACACAAGACTTCCCTTACAAACAAATGAATGAATAAAAGTTTGTTTTATCAACCAAGCCCCAACCTAACCTAGAGGCTCGATTATAATAGAAAGTGTATAAGAAAGAAGACCTCGACACAATCACAAGAGTGGATTAGGTTCTTGTGATTTTTCCCTTGCAAAGATATGTGTTATTTCAAAGATGTTAGTATGATAATCAAGAACACAAGATTAGAGATAGAGATAGAGATAGATATTTGAGAGTGTTTAGAGAGAAAGAATCTAGAGAGAAAGAATAATGGCAAGAGGTGAGGAATACAAGAGGCAAGGGTGGTATTTATAGGCCAAGAACCCAAACTTAGGAAAATTTACCGAGGCCGGCGCGTCACCCGCGCATCAACGCACGGGCAGCGCGCCAAGCGTCTGTAAGAATTTCCCAAGTGTTAGGTGTTTGGATCTTATAAATACCTATCCTTGCTAAACCTCCAATTGTACTTCACACTAAACCTTAACATTAATCATTCTAAGGTTTACCAACTCAAATAGCCAATTTGGAAATCATTTGTGAAGTGTTTAAAGAGAAACCAAATTACCAAGGGTAGAAAGTGTAGATAGGGTAATTTGGAAGGGGTAGAAGTGTATCTCCTCACATGGCATAAAAAAGAAAGAAAGAATATGCCAAGGAATATTCCAATGCTTGGGGGGGGGGGGGGGGGAAGAATGAGATTGAGGGTTGAGATGAAATGGTTTGAATTGGATGGTGGAGATCAAAAGGAGCCTCCTTTGGTTTTCAAATAATTTGGCATGTGTTGAATGTGGATGGTTGAGATGAGTTTATTTGAAATGAATGGCTAGGATCAAAGATGCCTTGTGTTTGGATTGAGAAGGGATATTTCAAAGGAATATGCTTTTCTTGGGGGGAGGGGGGGGAAGGGGAAATCAATGGTTGAGATGGTTTTGATTTGAAATAGATGGTGAGGATTAAACACATGTGATGGTATAGAGAGAAGAGGTTGGATTGATGGTTGAGATGTGTTTAGTTTGAATTAGATGGCTTGGATTAGATGGAGCCTCTTTGGAATTCAAACAATTCCCATGTGCTAAAAATGAAGGGATGAGATGTGTTGTAAGAGAATGAATGGTTTAGATGTAGTGTGTAAGGGAATATATAAGAGTGTAAGAGATTGTATAAGAGAATATTTGATTTGGATATGATTGGTTTTGTCTTTTATATAAATGGGATTAAGAGAAGATTAAGACATAATCTAATTGTCATTAAGAAGAAAAGGTTTAGACAATTAAGATTATGAGTTGAGAAAATCACAGGTTACTTATAAGTTCAAGTAACACAATGTCGAGAATCCATAGTTTCATATCTCGTGACTTTCCACGGCTCGACGTTCTCAACTAATACCTTGGTTCAAACAAGTTAAGTGCTTTGCCTTGATGTAAAGCATAACCCAAGTGGGAAAATATGCGTTTACGCAAAGTGATCTTTGACTTAGTTTGACCAATAAGGGAGTAAGCCCGTTACGTAATTAGAGAAGACGTAAGCACGGGATATGAGCATATGGATGCTTTAACACGATGTCACGTGAAATATACAAGCTCCCTATGTTTAGAAAAGCCTTGGCTAGAGGCGATAGTTAGAAAACATGAGTTGGCGTTTTCCCGTAAATGGGTACTTTAAAAGTAGGATATCTCAAGTCTCAAAACTCGTTTCGAGTGTTCTCAATTAAGCACATAACATATTCATACCTGTATTAAAAGATCCGCATTTGTCGGGTAAGGGGAAAGCCAACTTTCAAAATTCGCCCGGAACCATACAGTGTCCTGGCGCGTCACCCGCGCGTTGACGCGTGGGCAGCACGCCAGGAGCAGACATTGGCTCCGGCGATTTTGAGCTAACGTTTGTTATTTTATGTGTTTCGATGGTTTATTTGTCATCATTAAAACATAAAGAGATCTTGATCAGGTTGCCTCAACAATCTCCCCCTTTTTGATGATGACAAATAAAAACCGAAAGCAAATAAACTTACAAAACTTAGCGAAGACAAAGCGCGCCTTTGGTGTAGCTTGCAACTTGACCTTTGCCTTGTAATTTGGTGAAGCCTTTAACAATTCTTGAATGGTCTTCACGCTCTTGAATAGTCTTCACGCTCTTGCTTTCTTTCTCCCCCTTTTGTCGAATCAAAAAGGCGGGACTTCCAATCAAGCCAGGTTTCTAACTTGGGCGTTGTAACAATTCGCAATTTCAGGTTAATTACTATTCCCGAAAATTTCACTATTCACTTTTACTATTCATTTTCACTATTCACTCCCAAAATTTTTATTTCATATTCTCGTAAGTTAAACTATTTTAATGATAATCCGAGAATTTGACACTCGTCGGATCATTTCTGCAAAAATCACAAAGCCGTGTCCGAGATTTACTTTTAGGTTTAAACGTCATTCCAGCATCCCGATATGTCCATAAAATATTATAAACAATAGAAATATGATTTTCTCTCATTTTAGGACAATTCCAAAAGTTTTGGAATTTTACGTTTTTCAGTTCAGCGTTTTACGCGAATTACGCGTTTTAGACCCGTGTTTCCAGTTTTTAGCAGGGTTTTAGCACCCAATAGAACCTACCACTCATTTTATATTTTATTATGGAGTATATTGATAAGTTCTAGCATATTTATAAGTTTCATATTTTTAGGATACCCGGTTTTACGTTTCGTGGCCTAAAAACTTACGGTTAGCAACTTACGGAGTCAAAACTAGCTACATACTTAGGATATTATCATCCAAAGACCATGACTACTCATCTAGTCACCCTTATCCTTTGTGAACCGACTTAGGGGGGGGGGAGTCACTATGTGTGGTTAAATCTTGACCATTGATTCTTTAGATCATTACAAGTGTCTAAACTTCCATGATAAGCTTCCTAATCCTAAACTTGGTCACCAAGTTTAGGCACCTTCCTAGTTACCTTCCTAACCTCCTCATTTTTAGTATAAAAACAAGCTCATTCCTTCCTTTATTCATAATCCAAACGACACACAACAAATCCCTAGCACCATGATCTTTTGATCTTCAAACTATAAGTTACACATAAGAGTTCAAGGTCTTAGTATTCTCTACCTAGTTCTCAAGTTTGTTTGGTGATTCCATGGTTGATTTAGGAGCTACACAAGGTTACTAGGGCTGAAGTTAAATGGTTTTCACAAGGGTTAGATCAAGGCTAGCAAGGGTTACAAGAGTTATGGTAAAGGGTTTGCAAGCATAGGTTTAGTGTCCTAGTTCATACTTGACTTCCTTTCTTAAGAGAAAGCCAAAAGTTGTAAGAAACCCTTATACACTTTCTTGCTCATTATCATTTTCATGCTCTTTGTGTTCCTTTCATGCTATATATGTTTTTGTTATTGTGTTCATGATGTTTAAAAATGGATAAAACAAGTATTGATATACATATGTTAACTTATGACAAGTAAACAAGCAAACTAGTGATTTTTATGGAGAACCACGACCAAAATAGTATAACTATGATACTTGACACTTACTTAATGTTATAAAGGACTCCAAAAGGAAAACATAGCAATTTGAATCACCCAAAACGAGTACACGAGTCAAAAGATACGGCCATAAGAAGTTAGCGAAACCAAAACGCCGAAACTGCCAATACCCTATTGTTTGCATTCTGCCATTTTGAAAGTCACCCTTCTGGTCCAATTCATCAAAAAGTTAAAACACGAAAGTTGTCCGGAACGCCGTTTTCGTTCAGGATCAAAGAAGCTCGAGCCCTGAAAACGCTTTCCGAGTGATATTTTCTTCAAATTCTTAACAGCCCATTTTTAGACCAAAGTCACTATATAATAGTTATGATTTACTAAGACCAAGAGGTCTAATGACCTAAAGCCAAGACCACAACCATGGCTAAAGCCAAGGTTGAGTCTCAAGACCATGGTAACAATGACCAAGGTCACGGCAAAGCCACGGCTAAAGACCATATAACTTTTAAAGATCAAAAAGCTTATATATATATATATATATATATATATATATATATATATATATATATATATATATATATATATATATATATATATATATATATATATATATATATATATGTTATCAAATACTACAATAGTAGGGAGCCTCATGTGAGGAGTTCATTAAGTAAGCCGTCGAGACGAGTTGTGGATTTACGAATTAAAGTGTCCTGGCTCCTCGAACGTTTACTCCATGACTTCTGAATTATGTCGGCCCGAACGGTAGTAAGAGATATACAACCTATACATGTTTCATAAATCATTTATATTCAAAGACTTACACTATATACTATGTACTACATCATGAACAATATGCAAGACATATATAGGAAATTCTTCGTATTCTTAGACGTTACTCCAAACTTAAGTCGCAACGTTCTATTATAGGCTGCTCTTAGAGACTTTCGCGATTCGACTACCACTTTCATTTCTCATTACATAACTTAAGGTGAGTCATAGCCCCTACTTTTTCATACTTGTTTTAACTCTTGGGGGGGATACATGCTCAACTACTTGCTTACTTGTACAAATACTCAAAACATTTATACTTGATTGCTTTATACTTGATTGTGTTATACTGGATTGCATTATACTTGATTGTCTTATACTTGATTGCATTATACTTGATTTCATACATACATGACTGTCTTTTATCTTTGGGAAGTGGCTCCCAGTAATCTTTTATCTTTGGGAAGTGGCTCCCAGTAAACTTTTATCTTTGGGAAGTGGCTCCCAGTTTTCTTTGGGAAGTGGCTCCCAGTTGTCTTTGGGAATTGGCTCCCAAGTGAGGTCTTCGGAGATGAAGTAGAGACTCACTACTAATTGCTTAATTGTTTTGATGAACTTATACATGTCTTATTCATACTATATGTTAGCAGTGGGTTGTGAACACATAGGTTGCAAGTCTCTTATGGCGGGACTTGCAACTGAGTGGATTCACGATGCCTTTGCTGTGTGATCATTCTTTAAGGCTTTTCAACTGTTTTAAGACAAACTCTATGAACTCACCAACCATTGTGTTGACACTTTAGCATGTTTATCTCAGGTTAGTAAGGCGATAGCTAGTGCGTGGAACTTAGAGTCAAGCTGCATATTCTGAAGACTTACGCTTTTATCATTTACCATTCAAAACATTTTGTATACATTTTTGTATCATACTTTGGAATCTCATGTTTGTAACTTTGAATTCATTAATCGAATGGTAACTTTTCAAAACGTCTCATTTAGAGTTCGTTTTCTATAACTTGTACTTTGTATTATGAAGTAGCACCCCTATGACACAGTCTTCCGCTGCGGTATTTTGGGGGTGTTACAGGCGTGTGGGATAAATGAGCTAGCTAGTATGTGCACCCGAATGTGCTCCCCCTTGAACATAGCTCCCCCTAGATTGTTGCTCCCCCTTGTTTCAAGGCGGGGATCCATGGGTCAAGAGCCTCACCTTTGCGGTGGCCTAGTTACACATAGAAATCACAACATGCAACCAACAAGAAATCCTCACATGTGAAAGTTCCAAGATAGGTTAGGTGACCATTTGGAAACTTGCAACATGGGTTAGACCGTAATTTACTCTGTGTGTGTGTGTGTGTGTGTGTGTGTATATATATATATATATATATATATATATATATATATATATATATATATATATATATATATATATATATATATATGTCCCATATGACTCCAATAACCATTTGTTGAGCATGACAAGGTTGAGGGAAGTGCATTTATTTTTATTATAAAGCTTGAAAGCTAGAGTTACAACTAGATCATGGTACCAAGAGACCTAAGAAACACAAAATACGCACAAAACATCTAACAAACACACTTAAACAATACATGTTATAAGGAGACTATTTCTTGTGATCTACAAGATTGTCCTCACATGTGTCAACACCCCATTCTTGATTCACAATGCATGTTATGTTTGAGGCTAATGCTTGAAGCATTTTAACTCCATCATGGAGAGATTTGAGCATTTTACGGGTTTCTTCTCTATGATCCTTAATAGCATTAAGCATGTCAATTGTGTTTTCGCAACAAATTGCATGGTTGCCTTCACGAAGTTTTTGGCTTAAGGGCTTCCTTATCTTTTCCTAAACTTCTTCATCACCAATTCCCCTAGTTAGGGGTGATGTGACTTGAACATTTTGTGGACTGCTCCAAACATCATCTTGCATTAGTTTTTCAAGGTTGATCCTAGGATATTGTTGTTGGTTGTTTAGCATAAACCACCCATTTCCTATCCCATCACTCTTGGTTGTAGCTTGAGGGACAACATTGTTGTTAACAATTTATTCACTTCCATTGTTTGCACTTAAGGAATTAGTGTCACTACTTTGGAGGATAAAATTGTCAAGAACATTGTTTGGAGAAAGTGGTTGGTTATTCATTTTTTTTTTAACTTAGATTGAGATTTTAGGTGTAATGCTTAGACAAGATCTCTAATCCTTAAATAATAGTAGAGTGAAATTTAGATATGGGTGATGACTCCTATTATCCAACGGGTATTAAGGCAATTAGTACTAAGATTCCTCATTAGGTGTACAAGTTGTGAAGATCAAGAGGAAGAGAATATATAGGAAAGGTTAATTCTCGATAGTATAACATAAATTATTTCCATTTGTGTCTTGGTTTATTTAGATGATTTATCGGAGTTCATACATGTTGATCAAGAAGAAAAGAAACAACAAGAAGAGTCAATTGATGTTAGGGCCGCTAAGTATATAAAAATCTTATATGAAGAGCTCAAAAGATCTGCAATAGTGGATGAATTTGCCTCTTAACAAGATGTTGAAGATTTAGTTTGGTTGAAGTACTTAATGTTTTTATTATTGTTAATTAGTTTTATGAACTTATATATATATTAGAGTATGTTTGGCAAAATCAGTTGTAAGCTGTATGCTATAAATTGGGTAATAACTTCGGTTTGCTTTGAAAATACTTTTTTGACATGATGTTCAAAGAAGACAAACCCAAGTTTTAGCTTTTTATATTTCTATGTTTTGGTTGGATTCAAGACGAAGGCTACCCTTTTTTGTGTAGCATAACTATCAATTATTACATATATAATATGGACATGTAGAATGTGATAATTTGCTTCATAGTCTACGTGTATTTCTATCTTGTACTTTGCTCTTAAGTTGATCATTTATGTTGATCTGTAGAAATAAAGTTTGCTTTGATCTAAAACCTTATAAAAAAAAAAAAAAAAAAACTCTTTTGGAGGATGTTAAAGTTATTTCCTATCTATGAATCTTAAATAGGAGTAGATCTTTCAAACCAAATTGGTTTTATTGGATATATGATCCAAAATCTTCTTGTAATTGGTTGTTGTAATTTCTTTAGCATTTTTTTTTTTTTTTTTTTTTTTTTTTTTTAATAAACAAAAGTAGTTGGGGCCTGTTTGGCAAGAACTTTTTGGAGAGCTATTAGTTTTTTGTTACAAAAATAATCTTCTCTAACATAAATAGCTCTGTTTGGACTTTGGATACATCAACTTCAAGTTTTTATTTCAAACAAATAGCTCATAAATGAAAAGTTAATTCATTAAGTTTTTTAAATATCTTGAAGCTGTTAAAATTTTAAATTACTGATACACCCTCCAAACATTTGTTTACAATTATAAATATGTCCTTTTATGTCATTTTATATCTTATAATTACATTTAACACCTAACTTACCAAACACTTTTATTTAAAAAAAAAAATAAATACAACTTCAGCTTATAGTTAACAGCTTACATCATACAACTAGTTTTGCCAAACATGTATGTTTGCAGTAGTTTGAGATGGTTACAAATTTTGCAAATCCACCTTAATTATAATTATAATTATAATTATATGCTTCTAGTTTTGTATAAATTAAAATTATTCTATCGAATGTATTTGCTATTTTGATGTAGCATGTGTTTGGATGTGTGTTTGATTATTCGACTTGAAGTATTTAATCATTATACGTCACAGTTCACGTTACATACATGGTCCAAGTGACAACCATTTGGGGGTTGGGACCATCTACATGTATATGTATTTTTCATGCTCCCATATAAATCTTGAAGACTAGATATTAATGTGAGTTTCGTTTTTGGATCGAGGGCTTGATCATACTCATTTTACCATTATAAAATGTTTAACTTTTTGAGTTAATTACTTCACCGGGTACAACCCATTACCTAAAAACTTTTCGAATTAATTAATAAAAAGGTGAAACTGCTACATGAAGAATAAAACTCATTATCAACAAACGTCCAGTTGATCAGTTAATAAGGGCTTTAGAAATCTCAATTTCAATTTGATTAAAGTTTAGTATAACATTTTCTTATTGCCTTAGAGCTTGAGCTAAGATACTCGAGGAAATCTAAATCTTTTGACGAACATATAATTTCAAACACAACCAAAGAAATCCTAGCTAGTACTATCGTTGGTTAAACGCCGCACTGCACTTCCAATAAATAACTTTTATAGTCATAAGTCATAGTATGTACATACATGACTACATAAATAAAGTTTTGTTTTAAATTCATTCATATCATATTTCAAGTTTCGCCTAAATTTAACGTTATTTTGTTAGGTTGCCAAATGTCGTTGCATTTATTCCTCCTTTCCCTTTCAGGTTTCTTTTATTTATTTATTTTATTGGAACAATTTTAATTCACTAAATAAGCATAAAAAACAAAACAAAATGATTTTGAAAAGCCAAGGTGAGTATTAAACTGTCGGCAAAATAAAACAAAGCTGTACTATAAGAATATATCAAATGGTGTGCAATACTTTCGTAAAAAGATACTCTATCTATTCCAAAATTATTGTTCAGTTTAAATTTTTAAAGTCAAATTGCTTCAACTTTAATTATAAATATTTTTTTATTATTATATAATACTTGATAAAAAATTATAACATTGAAAAGTACACTTAAAATCTAATCTATTTATATATTTTGCATAAAATATTATATAACATTCACAAAAATATTTAAGGTCAAAGTTGAAAAAGAAATACTTAAAAAGTCAATAGTGGACAATAAATTTAGGACGGATATAGTAAATAAAAATAAAAATATTGTCGCTCTAGATTTTGATATAAGATCATTTGAGGACCAAATTTTTTTACATATATTCCATCCACCTTTATTTGATATAATAGATAAGATTAATCATAACAATTTAAAAAACTCAATTTCATTTTTTTCTTCTTCAAATATTAATGTCTTTCAAACCGTTAATCGTTAAGTGAAAAAAAATATACCGTTACAACAAGCATTTAATTATCTTTCTATAGATAGGCAATTTGATATATTTTCGACAATTTTTTTTCCTTTTTTTCACGTTTTTTCTCGTGGCCGAAAAAATCATATATGATATTACATATCATATATGATTTTTTTCGGCCACGAAAAAAAACGTAAAAAAAAACGAATTTTATTTTTTGTCAAAAGTATATCAAAGTGCCCGTGTATAGGAAGATAATTAGATGCTCGTCGCGATTGTGTAATTATTTTCGCTTAACGATTAACGGTTTAAAAGATATTTAAATTATAAAAAATGAGTGAAATATTAAAATGCTTTTAATCTCAATTATTATTTTTAGATGGATGGTGGGATGAGTCTCTTCGTATTTAATATAACTCTCCTTCTAATTTTTTTTTGAACTTATTGTCGCTCTAGATGTCAATGTAAGTTTTGTACTTTTAAAGTTTTAGCTTTCCTTTCATTTTATTTTGGCATAATTAATTCGTCTATAAATAATTTTGCTACTTGCTAGTGACACGTAGTTTTAAAAAATATATTAGTAACCAATTAGATTAAACGTTTCTTATAGATGTTATAAATCTTTTGATTGATTTTAATATTCAGCTAAAAAAGTAGTCGTAATATGAAAATAAACATAATTTATAGTTACATTTTTTTTTTTTTTTGAAGGGCAATAATTTGTACTTACTATTTTACCGAGTAACCCTTTTAACACAAAAATAAATAAAGATAAACACAATTTTATGTCAAACATAAATAATAAGATCATTCGTTTTGAGATAGATAAACTGAAAGTTTTCTATGTTTTTTATTTTAAAGTGAAAGTTATTTTCACATATATTTAAACTACATATAATGAATGAAGACCATTCACTCCATTAAATAAGTAAGACAATTCAAACCTTAATATTCAACAATACAATTAAACATACATGTTGTACAATTAATTTATGCACCATATTTAACACATTTAATTAACACAAACAATCAATACACCACATAATACAAAACAAACAAGCTATTTGAATAAATTTTTAAATACTCTCATCAAACACACTAAAATATTTATGAAAAAAAAAAAATTAATGGTGTGTCTATGTTTTTTTATGATCTACTTTTAACATAATATAGTTTATCATTGGTTGAAGTAAATAAAACCTAAAATTCCCGTTTCTTCTATAAAGTTATTGTCACGAAAAAAGTATTAAAAAATTATTTTTTCTCAAAAATTTTAATTATAGGATATCCTGCTAGTAGATGTATAAATGGGGTGACACAAATCATGAGCTAGACAAGATTAAAATTACTAAAACTGAATCGGTTTGGGACCAATCCAAAAATGATCCATAGAACATAGCATTGCCATAACGACATTTTGGTTACATCACTTTTGCATTTACTTTGAAGATATATGGGGTATTGATTAAAGTGAGATTTTTGGTGGGTCGATACTAATGGTGACATCGTTGTTTCATTCGTAATGTCAGTCTATAAAATTCATGAACACATGCATGACCATGTGAATTTGATGGCCATGATAAAGATGTTAGTACCTTGTTTTGATTAAGTACCATTTTATTCCAATTTTGGTGCATTGATTTTTCTTGTGCTAAACTAACATATTTTGATCTTATTGATAAGACAAAATTACATGTTTCGTACGTTTGGTTTACTCAAAATCACACTCATCGTCCTTATTCAATTTTAATCAGTGTTGCAAAAAAAGGTCTACAAGGCCGATTAATTGCCGATTAGGTGCTACAAGGCCACCGACCTTGCCGATTTATGTAACTGGGTCAAACAAATAGGTCAATGTGGAAAACTAGAAGGGGGGGTTGAATAGTTTTACGTCATTTTTAAATTTATAAACACAAGTTTGTTTTAAAAACTTCGATTCTAGTTTATGTGAACTCAATACTTGCACTATATGAACAATTGTATAGTAACTAACTAACAAAGCTAATATAGTAAAGGTAAATAAATAAGTAATGAGAAGAGTTAGAAAGATCAAACCACAACACAAGGATTTATAGTGGTTCGGCTACAAGGACACCTTCCTTGTTCCTACTCCACTCCCCGAGTCACCTACTCGAGAGTTTTTTTCACTATGTCAACAAACTCCCTTTTGGCGGAGAAAACCTTACACACCAATTTACACACCACACAACTTCACAACTTGATCACAACTTCTACACAACTTCTACACAACTTCTTCACACCAATATACTACACACCAATCTTCTACACACTAATCTTCTTCACAACTATCTTCTACACACCAATCTTTTACTTCACACTTATCTTCACAACTAACCTACTTCACTACTTATCAACTTCTATTATCTACACAACTTCTATATCTTCTACACAATTAATCACAAGCACAACACAATATTCACAAATGAATATATATATATATACACTATGCACAACTACTCTTCAACACTTCTTGAACTTGGTTGTAGAAAGAGTGTTCTTCTTTTGCACTTTGGATGAGAATGGATGATGAGGGATTGAATCACTTGAAACAAGGATTAATATACAAATGATCAAAGGGTTTTGAAGAATGTTTAGAGAGTTATAGATCTGAAAATTTCGTGCAAAAAGTGGGGAAAAATTCCAGAATTAAGGTGGTATTTATAGGAGAAGAATTCTGACATTTTCTGACAGGGGAGCCTGGCCGGTCCCCTTAAATCGTGGCCGGCCCCCTTAAAATTAAGGGGACCGCCCCTTATAATTAAGGGGGCCGCCCATCTGTAACGGCCAGAAAACTTGTCTTTTAGTGGGGAAAATTTATTTGGTGAAAAACTAACTGATTTTGGTTAAATATTTGAAATCATATATTTAGTATGATTAAAACATTTTTCTTTATTACCAAAAGTGTTTTTCAAAAATATATAATATGTTTATATATTTAAATAAACTTTGTATTAGTTAATTAAATATCCCTTTGATCATAAGATGTATTAAGCACTTGTTTATCCATACCTTAAGTGATTAAGTTGGATATAGTTGTATAAACTAGCTTAATACTTGTTTACGTAGTAATCTTACGATTGACGAGTTTACATTTTGTGATCGTCAAAATATAGAGATATCGAAAAATATAAATAACGTTTTCATACATTATTTATGTCAACAGTCAACCGTGGTCAACAGCGATTAACGGCGGTCAATGGTGGTCAAACTTGCCAGAAACCTATAAATCTTGCCGAAAGTACTCAAAACTCACTGTAAACTTATTTTGATCACTTATAGTAATTGTTTAAGTCTATTACAAGTTGTTTTTTAGAAAATACTTTTCTGAAAATACCTAAAACTCACTGACAATACACAAAACTTGCCGGAAATAACCAAAATTTGGCAGTATTGCCAATCCGATTAATCATTGATTAATCCCGACTAGACCGATTACAAGCTACAAGGTGGTCGACCGCCCGACTACCGATTCGCGATTTTTGCAACCTTAATTTTAATTACATAAACAATCCATACGTTTCAAACTATTTTCACTGATAGTCCCTATTCTAGAAAATAAACAGGGACCATCCGTGTAAAATTGATAGGACTATTCGTGTAATAAAAAACTATAGATTATTATACAAATGATCCTTATTTTTTAAAATAAGGACCATCGATGCAATTTCTTTGAAAAATAATGACTATCTATGTAATTAAAATCAAATATGAACGACGAATGTGATTTTTGGTAAACCACATAGACGAAACATGTAATTTGTCTTTCCATTTAAAAAAAAAAAAAATAAAAAAAAAATAAATAAATAAATAAAAAAACTATATTTTACAAGCCTTTAGCTTATGTTATCATCAGCAATCATCAAACATTATTTGACGATTATTTGGCTAGAAAGATGCTATTTGCTGCTATTCTATCTATTTGTGCATCAAGTTCGAAGAAGATCTCAATCTATAATGAAGAAATGATAGTAGCTCGTTGTTTTATAGGCTTTATCATATTCAGTTGGAAGAGTTTAGGTATAAGACTTTCAAAGAGACTCTCGATGGGAGAATCCAGGCTATTTAGAAAGAATACATGATGAGAGAACAATACTAATAAAGTAAATAACTGAACTAATTAAAACAGATAACCAAACAGCTTTTTGTTTACGGTGAAAACATATAGAAACAATTAAAAGTTTAAAACGTTTAGATAAAAATTAATTACTATGATCTGAAAGTATAAGCAGTACCATTCATACGGCTTTTGAAATTGCACCTGCCATCGCCTTCTATTACATTAAAGTAAACAATCTTTTACTTGTAAGATGAAAATCAAAATACTTGACCTGCGAGCAGTGAGGACTATGGATGCTTGTTAGGACAATCATACAGAGTTGAAGCCGTTAGAAATGCTTTGACAAAATTAGGAACGTTGTTCGGTTGTTGGAAACAAGGGGTCCGATAAAATGTCACATTGAAGATGTAGACATTTTGGTAAAGAAGGCACATTACTCCTGAGATGGCACTACCCTCATGACAGTTGCACACCTCTATCACTTCATATGCATCATTTAAGGCTTAAGATTCATTTCATTTCTACACATCCATCAGGATCCATTTGTCCGTAGGTCCCTAACGTAAGGTCTGAAACCTTATCCGATAATGTCCCTCTGAAGGTCCCTGATGCGACCTTATTTGAACTTTGAATCCTTTGTTTACACATGTTCAATATTTGTATGTCAGCGTAGAGCACTTGATCCATATGATTTTCAGGTTCACTGGTTCGAATGTGTTCAGCATTTGGTTTGGTCCATTACATATCTCAAAATGAAAAGTCTGGTGGTCAAGTATAAGTGTATAAAACGATGGGGTGTTAGCTAGAGATAATGTCCACAACTTCGCTATGAGATCACCCGCTAAAAGAGGGTTCGACTCCTCACAATATCACCATCGACGAACCACGCTTAGAACATGTTCCAGTGGCACTGTGGATATAACAAATTGTCGTCCTTACGCTCAGAAACAAACGATTTTGCAGCTGCACAAATTTTCAGTTAAAAGGCTCAAAACATTTATCTAGCTACTAACAGTAATGAAATCAAAGAAAGCATATTATGAGCAGCATACCAGACACACCTATTACACAAACCCTACCTCTTAATCATGCCACGCTACACAAATCGAAGTTGCATTTTAATGAACATGTGACAGAACCTCTCAATGTTTCTCCAAATCTTGTTTGTTATGCCTTGTTGTGGGTCAATTGAAGTCAACAAAAATCATGAATCAGTTATTCCCTTTCAAAAGCATCATATTTATGATTGGCTTTGTACTATTAATCTGTAAAATTTTCAAGAGCTTATAGGGCTAGGTTTGGTTGGGATTTGTCTAAGACTTGCAACGCACTCATTAGGTTAACTTTTAAAGGCGAATTCATGTTAGATGTGTCTGACGCTAAGTTGCATCTTCGCTTCTAAATCAAAATTCCAGGTGTCATATTTCACAAGAAATGTCTATCCAAAACACAATGTATATCTGACAATCTCTGAAATACATGTATCTTTTAGTTAAGTCAATAGACTACTATTTGACAAAACCATTGTCCCCTCGCATTACAATCCCAGATAACACAGAGCGATACCATATACTTTTATCTCCACAATGATGATTAAGAGAGCTTAAATGTCAGCAAGTTATCAGATTCATAGATAACTGTCTTCCACAAACATTTCTCCTAAAACAAAATAATCAAAAATTGAACTCATAGGCAATTGATCACACAAAAACCAACTAGATATCAGATTTATTTTCTTCAAACACGCAAAATAACCCAGCATATTACACACATCTAACATGAATTCGCTTTTCAACGTGAAACAGTATTACAAGTTTTAATTGAATCCCAACAAGAACCTAACGCCACATGGATCCCAAAAAGCCAATTGTTAATTGTTAAATACTATTATAGCTGCACGCAGTTCTTGGAACAATCACGAATCAAAAAGTGGTCATACCTCCATGAAGAGGAAGAGTTTAAAGAACAAAATAGTGAGAACTGTTATACTTCCTCAAGTAAATAAAGGGTATTAAATATTGAAGATTTGAGAGAAATACCAAGAACTCTTTCAACTGGCTCTATAAGATGTGAATTTGATTTGCGCCAGCCGCCAGCTTCAGGATTCAGATGTAAGATATGTGAAGGGCGTGAGGTAATTTGTGCATTATATCTTTTTGTTTCCTTTGATATCATTGTTGTTAGCTTATGGTTACTTGAAGAAATCATAGCCATACATGGCACTTTATGCATGGTTTGGTAATGGTTGTGAACCTGTGATATTGCTTGGAGTAGAACCCTACTTTGGGGGACAATAATGTCATCCTAACATCCCATTAAAATTTGTACTCGAGCACAACACTTGAACAACTTTTTTCTCCAGCTTGAGAATAAGCTCGTGGACCAAAAAGAGGAGGTCAAGAAACCAAGAGTAATGTATTAGCCTAAACGACAGTGAAAAAGGTCCAGATCAGGTAAATCCGGAAAGGTAGCAGCCCAATTATGCATAAAGGGAACGTGTCTGGAATAATCAGGCTGAATTTCGAATAGATGAAATTTTGTAACTCATTTAGGATTGAGAAGTGCTAAAGTAGAAAATGATGGGAATTCAAACCCCTCATCACACTTCTTGTACCATGTACCTTTTGTAGTTTTGTGTATACATGGTGAATGTGTAGAAAATGACAATGGGGTAAGGAATCCTAAACCTCATATGCCCGTGATGTAAAACATTGTTTTCATTTGGAAATTAACTCAAAAGATTAATTGTTTTCAAGAGGCATGCACTTGGAACATCGATGTTTTTCTTAGAAGTGCTAAAAATTGTAGTGACACTCAGCCAAAACATGTGGTATCTTAAGAACTCATACTGATGATACACCAGATTGCATAGAAGTTTTCATGTTCAAGAGAAGTATCACAAAAGGTTTTATCTACTGCATTGAAACTTATTTCTAAATCTTGGTTTGTTCAGTTACGTCCTTGGCTAAACATAAAGCTATGAACTCTAAGTACAAAACCTGATTACTGGTGGGCATCTCAAGTGTTAGTTACGGAGAAATATCATTCACATAAATAAGGCTCGAGTTCCGTAGCATAACTATCATTAGTTATGTTAGGATTAGGACATAGGAGTAGCATAATTATTCTAGAGGGTAAATATGATATATATTAGCTTGGTTAAAGTAACGGGGCAAAAAATCTTTTGCATTATAAAATAAAATATGGTCTTAATAATATAAGATTTTCTGAGAAATTAAGGGGCAAAGAAAAGGTGACAATAACCTTACTACATGGAGATAAAAGAACAGAACAATGTATGAAGAAAGCTTAAAACAATTTCCAGTACCGAAGCAACAAAAGCTAAGAAGTAACAATATCGACCAAGAACCACCAGACTACCACTTCAACTAACCTCACGACCAGCACGTTAAGAAGCCAAGAGAACGTACCCCTTTCTCTTACCTGTGATTCAAAAAAATATTAAAAAAATTTAATCATGTTTAGAACAAGAACTTTTAAGAGTTAAGATAAAAAGTAATGTAAACCAATTTACATTCTTCATAGATCTCTTCAACCACACGTAACCCTGCAATACTCTCTACTAAAAGCTTGGCAAGCTTATCTGCTTTTTCACAACCTTCAATTGCCGCTAGTTCTAGATTTTCTGCTTGAGCAACCAAAAAGGCAGCAGTTGATGCTATTTCTTCCACTGTTTCTGCACCAACAGGTTCTGCATCTTCTTTGTTGTGGTTATCCTTGAACTTGTAACAGTTATCAACCTGCATGTTTATTGTAAATTTCAAATCATATATTTCTGGCTGTTCATATTAGATTACATAATAAAAGCAACTGTGGTATACAGAGATAAAAATAACCTTGTACTCTTATTAACTAAGGTTTAATACAGTAATTGTTTAAGTTTAACCCTCAAGGCCTCAAACTTTGAATCATTTTATACAGTTTAACTTACTTCCATGACGGGTTGTTGATTTTTCCAAAACTTTGTTTTTATGTGTGGGTCAAACAAATAACGTTCACCTTTCAACTGCTTAACCCTTAATTTAATCTTTTTTGTGGTCTAACCCCTAAACTTTTTATTGTTCACACAGAAAATTTGCCAGAAAACTACCACCAAAAAAGGGTTTTAGGGACTAAACCATTGAGAAAACAAGTTTAAGGGTTAAACCATATTGAGTGAAAGTTTGATGGGTAAGTCATTTTAATAAACAATTAACTAATAGAAGAGTTACTGACTTTTTCAAGGACTCCACTCAGCTCAAGTCTTCTGAGCTTTGACTTTACTGATGTTCTGAAATTCCCCGGTAACTCATACTTTTGCTGCAACAAGTGTAAAAATCGAAAAAATCTGTTATTGAGATTCCTAAAAACAGGTTTCTTCATCTTCTCTGTCTATTACTATTTTCATGTAACAGTTTGAAAAGATTTTAAGATTGACCCACATTATGAGTACCCTTCAAGTCTATCAAACTCTGACAGTCACATTTTATCATCTATTAATATGAATTATGCAACCAACTGTGGCATGGGTTACAACAAGACCATTGCCACTGCGAACCCAGCTATGACTCTATCTAACAGCTCCATCTATAGACTGTTGTATAAACATTCCAGACATATACAACCTTTAAAACGATATTATCTAACCTCAATAGAGTAACAAATTGCATCGAGATTAAGCCCATTCGGATCTTCAATGGATGCAAGAGCCTCAGTAATCATTTTTCCATACCTGGTAAAATAGCAACACAATGAGGACCACTCTTTAAATTACAAGCCAAATACCTACAACAGAAGCAGGCTACACAGTACAAGTCAACTGAAAAAACTTGATCTCCTAGGCAGTGTTGAAGTCATTGTTGTTGTCATCTCATCAACATCATCATCATCATCATCATCATAATAATAATAATAATAATAAGAAAATTCATCAGAATAGCCATATAGTTATGGTTTTTTCAACATAATGTCATTATATTGTGGTTATACCAAAATAGCCATCAGTTTCGCAAATTTTCAGGAAACATTTATCTTTTTTGTTGAACTTAACTTCCTTCCCAAGTGCCCAAAAAGTGCCTAAAATTATCTCAATTAGCAAGTGCAACTAACGCAAACATACAAAGAAAGAAGCAATAAAAGAACATACGTTGGCGGTGGTTTCTTATTCGCTGAGCTGCCACCATACTGAATGTGAGGGATACCACCATGCTCAATGTGTAGATGACCACTATGCTCAATGTGTGGGATACCACCATGCTCAAATTGTGGGCTACCACCATGCTCAATGTGAAGGTGACCATCATGCTCAATGTGTGGGCTACCACCATGCTCAATGTGTGGGCTACCACCATGCTCAATGTGTGGGCGACCACCATGCTCAATAAGAAGGCGACCACCATGCTCAATGTGAGGGCTACCACCATGCTCAATGTGAGGGCTACCACCATGCTCAATGTGAAGGCGACCACCATGCTCAATGTGTGGGCTACCACCATACTCAATGTGAGAGCTACCACCATACTCAATGGGAGATATAACAGCTAAAGGTACCGGATAATTAGTTAAGCGAGGGTTAGTAGTTTTTCTTGTGGTAAGAGTTTTAACCTTTCCTCTGCTTCTTGACCCATTAAAACCTGCATGTATATTGCGCCATTTGTCCTGCACATTCAAATGGTTATAAAATTAATCCATACTAGGTAAAAACACAAGCCTGAAAGATTTAAACTAAAATACAATCTAGACATTTAATCCATGTCTCCTTACAATCAGCAATGGTACTGTCATACACATATATCCAAAACCCTATAGGAAACTTAGGATAGTTGTATCAAAAGTGAATTCCCAAGATATATGTCATATGTGTATATGAATTACCAAATCTATATATTGAAAAGTTCATAGAAGGTTTGGATAAATACAGAATATAGAATTGATTTGTATGTACCATGAAACAAATGCATGATACGGAAAAGGAACATCACAATTCCATATCCTCTTGGCTGCAAAGTTGTAATCAATATTTATCAAGAATCACACACATTTATTGCAAGAAAATGAAAACGATCTCAATCAGATTTAGTTATTTACTATGGGAGATATAAAAGGGCTTTGCAACTAAAAGATTCAAAAATTAACAATCAAGAAGAATTTACACAGATATAGCAAGAAGATCAAGACCTTTAGATCAACATTGGAGCGATCAACAAGGATAGCAGAAAACCGACGATCCTTGAGAATTTCTTTCCACTTCCCAGTGCCATATTCTTTGACACCAGCATACAAGGCTTCCTCTTCCTTACGTGTCC
>JARVZY010002444.1:0-19099 GCA_030686995.1 Artemisia argyi
GTGTTTTGGTGGTGGGGGGGGGTGGGGGTTGGGGGGGGGGGGGGGTGGGGGGGGGGGGGGTTGGGGGGGGGGGGGGGGGGGGGGGGTTTGGGGGGTTGGGGGGGGTGGGTTGGGGGGGGGGGGGGGGGGGGGGGGGTGGGGGGGGGGGGGGGGTGGGGGGGGGGGGGGTGGTTGGGGGGGGGGGGGTGGGGGGGGGGGGGGGGGGGGGGGGGGGGGGGGGGGGGGTGGGGGGGGGTGGGGTGGGGGGGGTGGTGGGGTGGGGGGGGGACGTCATCATGCGTTTGTTGAAAGTGATTATGTGAGATTATACAAAGTAACTAATTGAAATAAAACAGTCTGTGTAAAAAACTGTTAAGATGTGATTCTGTTGTTTGAAGTTGCTATATGTTTGTTTGTTTGTATATCCCTCAGTAGTTATTGTTATTTTGATAAAATGAAGAAAACATTTTCAAGGAAAAGAAACTAATAAAGGGTATATAGCAGCTTTAATTTGTTTCACTACTTACTATGAAAAAAACAAGAAGCAAGAATTTTGTTAAACTAAACACTGGAAACTGATTGTGAAGACTTCATGTCACAATAATCGGTTCCAGAATGTAATTCCAAACAGCCCCTAAAAAAGTTTCAAGTACTAGCTGCACATAGGAATGCCATAAAGGTTACTTATTTCCAACTACGGTCCCAAAATTAATAAAAACAGCTACCAAAATCAAGCAAGGGGCTTAAAACTTAAAAGGAACAATTTTGCAAAAAGTCTCATCTCTAAGCAAAAACGTAACGTATCAGTCAAAAGACTAATCTCTTTTAGAAGATTTTATACACAGGTACATGACATTATGGAGACTAGTAATCAGCGTTTCTTCTTACTTCCCTTTCCAGCACCGGATTTAGGTGGGGTGACCAGCAGGTAGATAAATAAAACCACCATAGTAATTCTGTCATAGGCAGGAAAAGAGTTGACTTCTTTAAGAAACGGTGTAAAATATATTAAACTAACCACAGTATTTAGTACTCCATCAAATAAGCTCACCATTGAAGTTATTTCATTAGTTCAAACACCTTACCATACATAATACATAATAGCATGAACCACAAGAAATGTTTATGCATACCTATAAGCCTAGAAACTAGAAGGTGTGATATTCATGAAACTTAACAGAACTTAAGCAAACACTTTCACTACATTCGAAAATAGTTATGAAAAAGGGAATAGAGACCTCATGACTGTCAAATATTTCATCCCATATTTGGGATGCAAGCTAGGGAAAGAGAAAGATGTTGAGTAATAATTCAAAATAATGTTGTGGGACTTTTGTAATATCTCATCCTTCCTTATGTTTTCTTTAGGACTCGAGAACACAGCCGATAATAATAGTTAGCTTTTTACTTCCCCACACCTTTTCTTTCCTTTCTTTCTTTCCATTCCTTTTCATTCCAAAAACAATCTCGAGAAGAAAGCGTAAAACACTAATCAAGACCACATATTTTCTCTATCTTTACCTAACCACAATAATTCACATCTCATTCTTTTACTTCTTCATCATCGACCAGCCTCCAGCTGCAACTTGAAGCCATTATCTGTTTTCTTCCGGATTCACATCACCATTTTCTTTCTTGTGTTCATCCTCATGTTCTTACATCTCTCCAAGTTATCCTTATCCCCTTCGCGTGTAGCACATTTGAATAACTAACATTTTCATAAAAAGTCTCCCTTCACCTAATTAAATCGGGTGTAGCAAGTGCCATTGCACATCCACATAGATCCACCCGAGTACGGTGCATGATATTCCCTCTTTCTTTCTACCGCAATCTCTTTACATCCCTCTTCATATCTCTCACAAAAGAAATCAATTTTAAGCTAATACTTCGAATGGCGGAAGGTGACGTGGAACTCGCTTGGGCATGTAGATATTGAAGAGACTCTCCAACTTCTTAAATACGATGGAGTAGAAAGCTACTTATGTGCATAATCTATTGCATAATCTATCAAGTCGTTTAGATTCCACGCCTGAGCAAATATTAAAAGAATGTGTGTGGAAGGTAAGTGATTCAGTTGACAAAATTAAGGCGTGTTATGTCGCGATGCCGACATACTCTGATTCTGAACTTGTCAAAATGATGGTGACGGATGCTTGTTTCATACTAGCTTTCCTATACAAATATGACATAGGATATTCTTCAACAGGACCAATCGAGTTACTTTACACACATATACTCCCAGACATAGTTCTTATAGAAAATCAAATTCCATTTTTTGTTCTTCAAGACATATTTGAGTGTACTTTTCTAAAGCTTCATCCCACACCGTCTCTTGCTGATTTCATCTTCCCTATTCATAAATTTTGCAAGATATTTTCAGGAGATTTTTAGTAATGGACAATTCCAGCATTTCATCAACTCATGATCATATCCTCGGCTTTCTCCACAAATCTTACCAGAATCCAGATCGTGATTTATCAACAGCTCCGGTAAATAAAGGCCAAACTGTTGTTGAATTGGACAGGTCAGGTGTGAGGTTTCTCGCTAAATGTGATGCAAAGTGGCCAATGGCTATGGAACTGAAATATTCAAGGTTCCTATGCTTCCCATTGTCATGGTGTAAATTACCTACACTTCAAATGCCAGAACTACGAATTCATGATCACTCAGAGTTGACTATAAGGAACCTCATTATATATGAGCACTCCTCTCAAGTTCAGCCTTGTCTCACATCATATATGCGTGCGATGGATTGTTTAATAGATACTCCCGAGGATGCTAAAATCACAAGTCCTTGTCAACTATTTAGGTTCCGATGAGAAAGCAGCAGGTTTAATAAACAACATAGGCAAAGAGGTTCCCTTTAAAGTTTTCTATTACCATTATGAATGGGAGCAAATAGATAAGTACTACAATGCTAAATTGCCCAACCTTATTGCAGAGTCTAGGCGTAAGTATTTCAGTAATCTATGGAGTATCATTGCTCTAATTGCTGGAATCGTCTTGTTTGTTCTTACTGTGGTTCAAACTGTCTATGCTGTTAATTAAAGCTTTGAAGGACACAAAGGCTACATGATTCCATAGTTGTTTCGAGCATATATGGAACCAATTAAGCAGTTGATTATCGATGTGGTTATTCTTTTTCAACTGGTTATTCTCCGCTTTTACTCATTTATTATCTTTTAATTTTTTTTATCCATGTTCTAGAATTATAATTTCAATGTAAGCTTAACGTTGTTTTCGTCATTATAATGTTCTTTCTTAGGCATAAAACTGGGTTTTAATTACGTTTTTCAAGCTAGATCTCATCCAATATACATTGACAAAAGCCCTATTACTCTCTCCGTCCCAAAATAATTATCTCCGCAAAAAAACACATAATATAAGAAAAACATAATTGTTACTGGTTTATTATTCTTACTTTTTATCAGAATGTCAGTTTTACTTTAGCTAATTCATTAGTTTTTTTTTTTTTTTTTTTTTTTTTTTTTTTTTTTTTTTTTTTTTTTTTAAGTATAATTTTAAAGAAGTGTAATATGTTAAACTCGATCATTACTTTCATATTTATTTTTAGTAATGGACCATTAAATTTGAGCAAATGGTTCAAGAAAATTGTTATAGCATATAGTTACATTTTTGTCATTTACAACTTCCTTACTTTCGTGGTTGCGGCGTTTTTTATTAAATTAAAATCATCTCAAGTTTAACTTTCTCATTTTCTTATGGTAATATTGTGAGAGTAAGTAAAGTAATGGGTCTTTCGTTTAAATTAATGGTGATCAGCCATTTTATCATTTTCTTGTTTTGAATTGGTACAACATGAATAATATGAGACGTTAACTTGAAAAGATACTTATCCTTTTATATATTAGGAAGAAATCTACGATTTTGTCCCGGACATAAAACCACAGCTTTTTAGTTGTGAAGCGTGACCACTTATGACAAATATATCATAGGCTACAAGTCGGTACATATGAACCGACATTTTAATAAATGCCAAGATCGATACCAAACTTAATTGTTTATATTGCTTTGATTCTTATTCCTTAAAACCAAAAGTCCAAAACCCCATAACAAATACTAAGAATCATGCATGATATTCACACACCTCTCTATCAGGGTCGTCCCATGAATTCTAAAATTTTTTGAGAGTCCTCAACGAAATTACAAAATAAAGCATTTCGAGAAGGAATGTTATATATAAAATGTCACCGTTTATAAAATATAATGCAATTAGTTATCTAATAGTTTTAATATATTACTCATTTAAGATATTTTTTTTATCTAAATATTATTTTCTTTGTGAAAAATATGTGTACGCATGCATATAACTATCAACAGGAAAAATTTCGAGGTTTCTAAAAATTTTAGGTCCATGAGCGGTCGCTCATCTTGCACACCCTAAAAAACGGCCCTGCTCTCTATAATATACTTTGATTTTTACTTTAGTTTCGTAAAGAATTCCATTCTCCTTCTCTCTACATGATAATCACGCACATCCCCTTTCTTCTCCCATAATCCTTTCTTTCTAATATACTTTACGTGTATCTAGACATACATTCCAAGCTATATATTTAGCAGCCAGCTAAGTTGGTTATTCACCAAACTCCCATCTCGTTTAGGATTTTCTAAAAGAAACATATACAGTACGTCTGGAGGTGTTGCATGCATGTTCTGCCTTATAACTGCACAAAGTAAGAACTAATTAATGCTTTGAATTTGAATATTTGTTTTGTAATATATTCAAGCTTCAAGTTTAGATAACAAAGATATTTCGTTGTATTTTATCATTTTGACTTGCTCAATATATACGTACAACTGTTTTTGAAAGTTGATACAATGCTTGTCTTGTTTGTGTGGACCATAGCCCAGTCTGCGAACAACAAATCCACGCAACACTACGGTCGCGGTGTTGACGACAGGGTTTTGCTAAATAATGTTCAGTTGACAATGCTTAAGGCACATTAAATAATCTATTTTTTTTTTCATACTTCAACTACTTATGTATTTAATACATAATAAATAAACATAAAAATTAACTTAAATATACAGTCATTTTTAATTTAACAAAGTCCAAATTTCTTTTATATTAGTGTTTCTCGCTGCTTTAAGCATTGCCCTTTGGTCATTGTTTAGCAAATCACATTATTTAAAAATGTAGTATTTAATTTTTCATTCTTTTTTTAGCATTGTCTAAGCAACTTTTTAATGCTATATTATTATTATTATTATTATTATTATTGAACGGCGAGTTAGTAGTTAGTGATTCGAGCCCACATTGACATCCAATTGGGCAGTATGCAAGCATCGAACCTTTCTCCTTAGGAGATAAACCACACTCCTGCTACTGTTTTTTCGAGCCCCTGAAGGTCCATGGTGAGACTCGAACCTGAGACCTCTCCAAGAATGCCTCCCCAAGGTTACCCTTGGTGGCCAACTAAGCTATCCCAGTTGGTTTTTATACTTAAACTTTTAGCATTTAAGCATTTTTTTGTATTTTGTTCATATACAATAAACATTTTAACCTTCTTCGTTAAAACGGTAATAAAATACACATAGATGTCGAATTCCGAAATACTACCAAGTAATATACAATAGCAAAATTAAATTAAATATACAACACTTATTGGCAGTTTGGTTTGAGGGCTTAGGTTAGAGGATCAGGACTTGGACTAAAAAAATGTTGTTTGGTTTCTCTTGCTCGGCTTTCCGTACAGTAGTTTGTCTAAGACATCTTCTATTTGAAAAACCCAATGAGGTTGGGTGGTTTTGATTGGTTTTAGAAGGAAATGGGTGCTTTTTAATAGTTTAGAATTTCATTTAAATTTTTAAATAATTTATTTTATTCCTAACTCCAATATAAAACAAACAACTTTTATAATTTATCTCCTAAATCAAATCAAATCAAAATCCTAATCCTAATCCTAATCCAAATCCAAACTCAAATCATAATGCTAAACCCATCTACAAACCAACGGGCTCTTAAATAAGACAATTTTGATACATTTTAGATAAGTATTTTCTTTAAAAAAATACATTTTGTTTGGAACTTGATTCATTTTAGATAAGTATGCCGTCAGTGCCTTTTTTTTTTTTTTTTTTTTTTTTTTTTTTTTTTTTTTTTTTTTATCCGGTAGTTCATGTTAGTGTAATTTACAAAGGCATGTTACAATGAACTAGCAGGGTACCAGCGCGTTGCAGCGGCGGGTACCCTGAAATAAAAATTTTCGATGCAATTAATAAAAATGTTACGGGAAGTCATTCCGACTACTAAATTTGCCTCGAGAACGAAATACTAAAAGAATTGGTAAACTATACTTGCCGCCTAGCATATATTTACTATCTTAGTCCCTAAGGGTGCAATAGGGTTCGCACAAGGTTCAAAACACTTTCCTATATAAATCTCATTATATCCTCAGGGTTTGACATTATTTCTCTCTCAAACCAGCTGCACTCTATTTCTTCTTCTTCTCCAGTCGTTTTTCCGGCCAAACAAACACCACCGCCGGCCACTTAAACTCACCGCCACCGCCAACACACTCCTTACAACTTCCCCATCATTTTGACGTACATCACGCGCCTAGAAAAACCTCCCAACACCACGATTAACACCACCACAGCTCGAGTTCATCACCAAAACCATCTCTCTTGTTTTTTTGATACCAGCGGTCGAAGGTAGGAAAACCCACCACCTTTTTTGTCGTTCTAGCGACGGTGGGGGATAAGTGCATGAATTTTCAAGAGTTTTTTGATTAAATAAAGATTAAAACTAATAAATATGAAGCTAAATAATTGTTTTGTATCATTTTCTTTCTTTTTGTTGTTGTCGTTGTTATTGAGTCGCGAAAACAAGGGATGTCATAAGCTTGAGTTCACAGCCTTGTGTATCGAGTCGAGTTTTATTGAGTCGAGTCTTGGTCACAGGTTCGTGTCTAGGTTAAGATGGAGGGTTGTACATTGTATTTAAATGATTGTAATATTGGGTGTAGGGTGTTTTTAATGTTATTAATGTAGAATGAGGGTTGTACATAGTGTTTAAATGATTGTAATATTGGGTGTAGGGGTGTTTTTAATGCTATTAATGTAGAATGAGGGTTGTACATTGTGTTTAAATGATTGTAATATTGGGTGTAGGGGTGTCTTTAATGCTATTTATGTAGAATTCTAAGGAAAGTGGTCTGAATTTCGATTCATACTTGTTTTTGTTGTACACAATGCTTTGGTTGTTGTAATTATGAAAATTGTTTGCTTTAAAGTGTTGTAAATCATGCATCATTTTTTGTACATTCGAATTTTTTGAAGAGATAGATAATACGTAACAATTTAATTTAATTCAGATTACTCTTCTTTTTTATTACGATACTGATTAATTTTACGGTAAAAGAACTCAAAGAAACTTGAATAATGATGTTACTGGATACAAGCAGTTATAATGAGAAATTAAGTTATATAAAATTTGATAATGAGTAATGTTGCTTTTCAAAGAAAAAGTGCAAATTGAGTAATGTTACTGTATACCAACCAGCTAAACTTTTTCTAAGAATTTCTCTGGAACTTGAGGATATATTAAAATATTTTGTTTTATTCTTCATTTTTACTTTGTGCATGTACTTATCATATTATACTGATAGTATTCAGGGGTAGACCCGTATTAGTTTTATACAGAGAATCATTCAAAGATTGGATACGGTTTATGTTAACAAGCGATAGCAAAGATTGGATACGGTTTATGATACTCACATTTTTTATTACTTTTGTCTTTTAATGCAGGTTCCTCTATATAACGCTCGTATTCCCTCATCAATCTTCGCCACTCCTAGCCTTATTACTTCCATCCACTTATGAAACTCTTCCCTCCTTTGCTAGATAATACTATCTATCTCGTTCCTATTCTTCCCCTACATTCGCTTTCTTTCTAAAATATTTTCCTTCTATAGTATATTCAACAACGACAGCGCCAAAGTTAATTATTTATTTTAACATTTCGAATGGCTGAAGGTGACGTGGAACTTGGGCATGTAGATATTGACGATACACTTCAAGATCTTCTTAAATACGATGGGGTAGAAGTACAAAGTCCTAGCGACAAACGTCCAGGATCGATTTTCATGGTTCCTAAGGTCTATCGAGATGTCAGCCCACATTCTTTTACCCCCCGAGTGGTCTCTATTGGACCTCTTCACCACGAAGATGAACATTTAAAAGGATTCGAAGTGCAGAAAGCTACTTATATGCATTATCTATTGCATAATATATTGAGTGATTTAGATTCCACGCCTGAGCAAATATTAAAAGAATGTGTGATGAGGGTAAGTGGTTCAATAGACCGAATTAAGGCATTTTATTTCGGGATGCAGGCATACTCTGATTCTGAACTTGTCAAAATGATGGTAACGGATGCTTGTTTCATACTCGCTTTCCGATACAAGCGTGACATAGAATATTCTTCATTAGGACCAATCAAGTTACTTTACACAGATATAGTCCTTGACATGGTTCTAATAGAAAACCAAATTCCATTTTTTGTTCTTCAAGACATATTTGACTGTACTTTTCTAAAGCTTCGTCCCACAGTGTCTCTTATTGCTGATCTTATCTTCCCTATTCATAAAGTTTTCAACATATTTGATGTAGATTTAGTAATGGACAATTCCAGTATTTCTTCAACCCATGATCATATCCTTGGCTTTCTCCACAAATATTACCAGAATCCAGATCGTGGTTCATCAACAAATTATGATATGGTAACAAATTTCCATTCTGTTGTCGAATTGGACAGGTCAGGAGTGAGGTTTAGTAAGAAACTTGATGCAAAGTGGCCAATGGCCATGGAATTGAAATTTTCAAGGTTCCTATGCTTCCCTTTGTCATGGAGTAAACCTACCCTTAAAATGCCAGTACTACGAATTTATGATGAGTCAGAGTCGTTTATAAGGAACCTCATTATATATGAGCAATCCGCTGAAGTTCGGACTTGTGTTGCATCATATATGTATGCGCTGGATATGTTAATAGATACTCCTGAAGATGTTACCAAGTTGGTAAAATCACAAGTCTTTGTCAACGGACTAGGTTCTGATGAGAAAGCAGCAAATCTAATAAACAACATATGCAAAGAGGTTACTCTTGGAGATTTCCATTACAAAGATGAATGGAAGCGAATAGATGAGTACTACAATGCTTATTGGCCCAATCATATTGCAGAGTTGAGACGTAAGTATTTCAGTAATCCATGGAGTATCATTGCTTTAATTGCTGGAATCATCCTATTTGTCCTTACTGCGGTTCAAACTGTCTATGGTGTTAAGGCTGCATGATCCCATAGTTGTTTCGAGCATATGGAAAGTTGGTTATCGGTGTGGCTTTTCTTCTTCAACGGGTTGTTCTTTGCTTTTACTTGTATATTATCTGTTAATTTTTTTTATCCATTGTATTATCTTTTATGCATGTAAATGTTATGTTATGTTTCATATTGATAAACTAGTTTTGTGGTGAAACGTAGCAAACTAGCAATCATTAATCAAAGAGTAGAGTTGTTTTACATACCAAACTTTTCTTACATATCAAGGACTCATCTACATCTTTCATTTAAAAAAAAATCAATTATTGAGATTAAAAATATTTTAATATTTCACATATTTTTATAATTTAAATATCTCTTAAACCTTTAATTGTTAAACGAAAATAATTACAACATCGCGACGAGCATTTAATTATCTTTCTATAGACGGGCAATTTGATATACTTTCGACCCTAAAAAAAAATCATTTTTTTCACGTTTTTTTTCGTTACTGAAATTTGCATGAAAAAATCACATGTGATATATCATAGTATATGATATGTAATATCACATTTGATATTAGTGTTAAATCACATACTACTTCCGTCTTAAAATTATTATCCACATTTTCATTTTAGGATGTCTCAAATTAATTGTCCGCTTTCCTTTTAAGGTAAAAACTAGATAATATAATAGAAGAATATTCTCTTTGAGTGGTTGAAAACAAAAGTGGACCCACTTTTATTAAAATTTATAACTTTTGTCTTCTGACAATAATTTTGAAACGGAGAGAGTATGATTTTTTCATGAAAATTTCAATAACGAAAAAAAACGTGAAAAACACGATATTTTTTGTCGAAAATATATCAAAGTACCTATCTATAGAAAGATAATTAAATGCTTGTCTTAAAGGTATATATTTTTTTGTTTAACGATTAACGGTTTGAAAGATATTCATATTTGAAAGAAAGAAAAAAATAACAAAAGTGAGTTTTTTAAATTGTTGTATCATCAATTAGATCAAATAAAGATTGAGGGTGCAGATTAATCCTTTGGTGTGTAAAAAAAGTTTGATCAAATCTTAATCAAAGTAGATAGTTTTACAAATAAAATAAAAAACGAATATCCTATCGTTGACTATTATTTTATTTCTTTAATTTTTTTATTTTCTTTCAAGTTGTCAATATTTTTTTTCACTTATTAGACTTTATCAAGTCAACTTAGGGTGTGCCTGGTTAGTAGTGAGGAAGGGGAAAGGGAAAGAGAAAAGGAATGCAAAGAAATGAGTGATGGTGGGTAATCAATCTCTTACCTTTCAATTTACTCTATAATGGTTCATTACTCATTAGTGGGTAGTCATTATATTACCCCCTCCAACCAAGCACATTTAATCAATCTTCTTCCCATTCCCCCCCCCCCCCCCCCAACCAAGCACCCCCCTTATATATCCTTGCCGCTTTGACAAAAAATTTAAACTTTTACTCGAAAACGACTTCACATTAACGGACACTCAGTAACTCTTTTGACCATTTATAAGAATCTATAAGCATTCAGACCTTAAGACTATTTTTAGATGAAACTAGACTCAATTATCTTCGAAAAGTCGGGTGACCCGACCCGTGACGAATTACGGATTAAAAGATATGATTTTTCAAAAATCGACAAAATCTGAAAATCGACTCTCAACCGCGGGTTGAGACTCCAACCGCCCAGTTGGGTCCCCAGCCGCCCCGACTCAAACTTGTTGTCTTCCCTAAATACTTCCCAACCGCCAGTTACTAGGCTGCAGGCCCTTTTTGCTACATTTTGACCCGTTTCTCTTGCATACGACTCATACTACTTCCGTATTACATCAAACTTTCCATAAATCATTATGCTAACGTAAATAACATCTCCTTATAAGAACATTTGCCGTTGACCTTCAGGAAAGTATAATAAGGGGTTTTGGGCCAAAACCCATTTTGACCCATTTACATCATAAACCACTTATACTACTTCCTTTGCACACCAAACTTAACAAACATTATTAACTTAACATATTAAACCGTTTTCATAATCGTTTGACCCGTTTACAACCCAAAATGGGTATAATCACACTTATGCCAAACACCCTTTTTACTTTACTCAAAAACACATAAAACGTACTTTGACAAACCGTTAGGCCACCAAATCGTTATGACTCCATTAACATACATTTGACATTTGACTTTACTTTACAAATCATTAAAAGACTCCCGGGGGGTACAACCTTGACTTGGGGCTCGGTATTCTACCTAGCTCTACTTTCTTACCTTGCTTCTAATCTTTGCATATAAGCAAACATTAATCCTTAGTTCAAGCTTACCATTTCCATCGCACATAAACCTACAAAATATTAAACGCTTAAACCGTAAGCATGAATGCTTAGTAAGTAAAATGATCATAACATAATAGCATAACTCATTCAGACATTAAGCATCATAACCCATTCATTCCATTACATCATTAAACATATCACATACCTTAGCTACTTAAAGCCTCACCATTTCATCTCAACCTTTCTTACACACTTTCACTTAATCCAAACTAAACTCTCAATCTTTTTTGCTAGTTATGCCAAATTATCCTTACATCTAATTCCACATCACACAATCATTCAAATACTTCAAATACCTTATCATAACAATCATATAACACATAATGTATAGAAATCATTATAATACCAAATCATAACCGGTTTACTTACCTTAATTCCAAGCTAATGAAACCAAGGACATCATCATCTACATCATCATTCTTCACTCTTACAATCTAAGCCAATTCACTATGTCATGGCCACAACAACCATAACTCCTTTCTAATCAGTTAACTATGTCATGGCCACAACAACCATAACTCCTTTCTAATCAATACCAATTAACACATAATCATATAGAGAGAATTGGAAGAGATGTAGTCGTGTCGTCTCTCGAGTGGCAACATCAAAGTCTATGGAATCAATGATTTTAAGGAAATCCTTGAGATCTTGGTTTGGATCTTCGGAACGAAGTCCATGGAATGCACATCCGCTTTGCACCAACCGGATGGTGTTGGATCGCAAGGGATACATATTGGCTCATTGGTTGAGCTAAATGGTGTTTCGATAGCCTTGGTGGCTAGGTCGGGAGTAATCCCCTATGGTGCGGGCTCTAGGTGGTTCGGGTGGGTTTTGGTGGTTTGGTTGAATGACGGGGTCGAGGATATTATCATCTTCCATGATGGCGGATGATATGGATTATAAACAAAGACACGAAGAAAAAGATAGACTAAAGAAATCCTATGAAAAAGAAAATAAAAATCTCACTCGATAAGAATCTAGTGAGTAGACCTACTCAAAATAAAAATCAACCTAAGCAATAACTATTCCCCGGCAGCGGCGCCAAAAACTTGATGCGGGATCACAAGACCTTCGCAAAAAGGTTTTACCTCTCAAGGGATCTTGAGAGATTTTGCAATCCACCAGGCAGTGTACCTGATCGTTGTAGTGTAGTATGTGGTACGTCCAGAGGATTGATTGTTCTCTAGGGGAACAATGTCGTTAGGATTGAAATGTAGGTCAACTAGGTCTAAAGGTGAGGGATGATTCTTTTTATATATTTTTTATATTTTATGAAAGCAATTAAAAATCTCGGGTATTGGAAGAGTGGGCGGAATTAGTTACTAGTCAACTAACCAAAAAACTAATAATTAAACTAAAAACAATAAAATAAAAATAACAAGAAAAGTAAATGTGGTGAACTTCTTATGATGAGGCAAACGTGTTTACTTAGATTTCCTTACTCCCTAGTTATATCTTGTTGGTAAGTTGAGTGTCACAGTGCAATTGGTTAGCTGAAGGGTTGTATTCCTTAATACCAGTTGTGGGGGTGTGCACAACCTTCCCCAACTCTATGAATATCTATTTCTTCTTATGACGACACGTTTAGTACCCTATCATAGAATCATTAACATCTACCCATGGATTAAATACAACCAATAAAACTGTAGTGCACATCCGATTATGTTTCTTAAAGACGTTTAAGCTTGTTACCGTATAGGAGATTAGCCAGTTTTCTTAAGCCTAACGTGAATCTATCTACCAAACAATAAACAACTCACCAACAATTAATAACTAGGTTTCATTAGATCTAAGCAAACACAAATAAACCTAAGCTAGCATGTTAAAAAGAAGAGAAGATAAACAAGAAATCAAACAACACATAGACATGATGAATGATTAAAAGATTACTTATCTTCAATGAAACATGAGAGAAAAGAGGGTTTGGAAACCCTTGGATTCTCTGGAAATTCGTCTATATGGTTTTTCACAAAGTGACTCTACCCAAGTTTCACACTAATGAATAAAAATCCAAAACTATATATAGAATTACAAGGCTGACGGCGTCAGGTTATGAATCCTGACGCCGTCAGAACGCCCCTTTTAGGGTTTCGTATCGCCCATTGGACCTTCTGACGTCGTCACTTGTTAATACTTCTGGGCTGTCTTATGTAGTTGCAAAGCGAGATGGCCTCGCTTCTTTTGTGCGTGACGGCGTCAGGTGTTAACTTCCAAAATCTTTCTGGGGCGTCTCGTTATAAAATTCCACCATTCTTGTCATAAGGTGATGGCGTTAGCCTCGAAAGTGTGACGCCGTCAGGTGTATGATGCGGGGTTTTGCAACCTTGCAAAAGGTTTTACTTCTCAATGGATCTTGAGAAGCTTGCAATCCCCTCCAGGCAGTATACCTGACCGATGTAGTATAGTGAGTGGCAAGTACGGGGGATTGATCATTCTCCACAAGTAATAGTGTTCGTTAGGATTAAAACTAATCTAACTAGGTCTAAAGATGAGGGATTATTATTTTTGTATTTTTATATTTTATGGAAAGCAAGTAAAATATCTCGGGTATTGGAAGAGTGGGCGGAATTAGTTGCTAACCAACTAACCCAAATAACTACTAAAACAATAAAATAAAATGAAAATAAAATAAAGTGTAGGAACTTCTATATGGAGAAAAGCGTATTTACTTAGATTTCACTACTCCCTAGCTATCTTTTATTGATTAGTTGATTTGTCACAATTGCGTGGATGAAGGGTTACATTCCTTAATACCATTCGTGGGGCCGTGTATGATCTTCCCCAACTCTATAAGCTTTTATCTCTTCCTATGACGACACGTTTAGTATCCTATCATGGCCTCATTAATAGTCACTTATGCATTTAATACAACCAATAAAACCGTAGTACACATCTGATTACATTTATTAAGACGTTTAAGCAAGTTACCGTATAGGAGATTAGCCAGTTTTCTTAAGCCTAACGCGAAAATCAATCACCCACAACAATCAATGACAAACCAACAATCAATAATCAACAACTAGGTTTCATTATATCTAAGTAAACACAAATAAACCTAAGTCAGCATGTTAATAGAAAGACAAGAATAAGAAATAATCAAACAACACATAGAAATATTGAATGATTAAAGGATAACTTATCCTCAATTAAACATGGATGAAATAAGGGTATGAAACCATTGAAAAAGGTCTGAAATTCGACTTAGGGTTTTAGCACAAAAGTTCCTCTCTAATGAATGAAAAATCAAAAACTATATATAGATTTACATAGCTGACGGCGTCACCTTATGGAACGTGACGCCATCAACTAGCCGCCAAATTACTTCTCGGATTGCTTAGATCCACATCTGACGCCGTCTGGTTCAACTTCACTCTGGGCGTCTCTCTTTAACATAATACGTGACGGCCTTGACATTTGATAATGTGACGCCGTCACGTGTAAATCTCCAAATTCCTTTCTAACGCGTCAAGTGTAAAACAAATATCCACCTCTTGATCAACATGTGACGGCGTCACCTTGTTACTTTTGACGCCGGGAGGTACTGTTTCCAGCTTGGATTATTGACTTTGTCGTTTTCTTCACTTTATGCTCCAAAATGCCCAAAATGCTCCATTTTCCAGAATTCTTCTCCAACGTACCTAAAATGACAAAAGGAACGATTTGAGGTAGTATTTGATCATAAAAACACAATTTAGGGCTTAAATGACCCCCTAAAAGCATAACAAATTTCGCCTCATCAAATACCCTTACACTTGAGATTTGCTTGTCCTCAAGCAAATGAGCTTTTATTCCAATCAAAATACAAGCTAGGGGCCATTTTATATTAATATAAAAGTAATTACAACAAATGATCGTTCCACCTTAATCAAATCAAGCACGAAAATCATACACTAGCACCTCACAAATAGTGTTTGGATACTCACATCTCTCAAGTGTTATAAATGTATATATCACCAATGGAAATGGAAAAATATCACTCACTACCTGTCATAGCAAATAGATTACTATAGGCTTGGGAAAGGATCGAAAACCTCCACCACTTTGGCGTTAGCACCTAGGATAAACTATCAAAGAGGTCTTTTAAAGGGTTATAACGTTAGGTGTAAGGATAAGATAAACACGGTTTGTTGGATAAAGGATATTTTTACTGGTGGCAAGTTAATCATCTAGGTCAATTACATGTACAATGCGGCGTTGCTAAGCCAAGACTCGACTCAACTTAAGCTAGTCATAAACTAATGAAAACATAAAATTAACATAAAAGGAAACGGGATGGTAGTCCGTTTGTTTTTCTCTTTTTTTTTCTATTTGTTTTTTGGTTTCCTTGATTTTTTCAATTTTTTATTTATTTTATTTATTTATTTATTTATTTATTTTTGCATACAGTCTTGCCATACCATCCAAAATAATACATCATAGGGAATTTACATTCCCCTTACACTTGAACTTTTACATACTTTACATATAACTATTCTAATGACTCGAATCAAAATAATTAAAGCACTTAGAGTACTTTAAAACATTTGCGCACATATGGGGGTAATAATTGATGTTCTTCCCGATTACTCCATTACACTAGTACTTTACCCATAAGTCCCAATCGTCCCGAAACAATATATACAAGATATGACTCAACTTAGCAACCATGTAATCAATGAGACAATTAAACAAAGGGTTTAAACATGTAACAATAATGCACTAAAGATGAGTGCATACAAGAAAGGCTAAGGCGATTTGGGTGTACATTCGGGGGTGGATTGTAAACAAATTCCATCTTTAAGTAAAATGCTTAAAGTTAGAAACGAAAAAGATAGGCTCTGATGGGTGTACTAGGGGTATCGTGTACTAAAAATGAGTACATCGCAAAGGTGTGGGAGATTTACTTGACCAATGGAATGAATGTAATTATATAAACAGGTGTAAAACATGGGTTATCCTAATGCCTCTTATCATGTAGTAAATTCTAACTACACGAATGTAGTCTCACTAGCAGTCTCGGGATGAATCACTAACGCAAGTTCTAAAATCTAAGTACTACCGGTACACTCACAAGCATTAAAGATAAATGTCTTTTTCTAAAGATCTAGGGGCGAATCTCACATATTTGGGGTGGATATTTTTGAGTGGTACGGTTTTTTTTGTGCTAGTCATGTAACTCCTATCCATGAGACGCTTATTAAGACTAAACTTTCACTCCTATATGTTGCAAAAAAAAAAATAAATTTAGTACTAAAATTGCCCTAACAAGTATTTCTCTTAGTTTTATTACACATCTACTATTAAACAAAACAAATTCAAGCTCAATTGTATTTTATAAGGTATCCTAATTTACCCCTTACACTTAAGCCGAACATTGTCCCCAATGTTCAATTAAAAAATGTAAAAGTAAAGAAAATGAAAGAATGAAACAATTACTCTCCTGATTCGTTCGGTGTGGATAATGTGGTAACATGGTTAGATCCTCCTCCAAGAAAATGAACACAGAAAAGCTTCTCTTCAGAAATGTAAATCATCTTCTTGTCCAATATAACCTGTTAAATCTGAGCAAGCAAACACGAAAAACCTCGCGTAAAATCGGCGGTAAATTTTATATAAAATTAAATCCTAGAAAGCAAGTAAAGATATAATTCTTGTGAAATGAATATTTGCAAATTCCTAGAGTTTAAAAGTTAAAGATTTTACGAAACTTTACAATTCTGGCAGAAAAACAAAACTTGCAGAAAATTGACACCTGACGTCATCAGGTTGGAATGGCAGACGCCGTCAGATTGATCTGACAGAAATTTTATGTTTTGTTTCCGAAAAATTTCCAGAAAAACCTATGCCTTAATTCCTGGAATTCCTGCAAAATATTCATTGTGACTCGATACAAGCATTTGATTCAAACAAATACTAATATGTATGTTAATTTAACATTTTTATCGTTCATGTTCAACTTGTTCTTAAAAACAAATTTGGATTTCCCTTACACTTATCTTTTGCAAAATACCTTTATATGTGATCAAGGCGAAGTTAAAAACAAAATAAAGCATTTTCACAACTTAATTTGAAACATGAACCATAAACAATATAAATAAAACATACATACTGAAGCAAATAAAATTAAATAAACACACAAACAAACAAATAAAGCTTGGGTTGCCTCCCAAGAAGCGCTTTTCTTTATTAACGACTCTTGTTGCTAGACTCAAAGTCATGCCCTATCCTATGTGAGTGAGATCCTCATCGAGGACATCTTTAGGATCGAATTTAGGTTTTAATTTCCTATCGGTACGCTTAGCACGGTATGACTTTTCAAACTTCTCTCCATCCGGATCATATAATGTCATCTTTATGTGCCATGATCCATCTCTTTCCTTAGGTGGTTTATTTCAATTCCACTTGCATTTATCACCTTCGCTTTTCCACCTATTCATTCCTAGGTAATGGGTAAAACTCCTAGGGATTCAATCATCTTTCTAAAAACTAGAGGATCTTCAAATGGGTCCAATTATGTGTCCCTAGCCAAGAGTTGTTCTACCGTATATGTTCGGTTCACAAATTCCTCTTCTAGGTCAAATGGGCGTTGGGGGTCCTATGAAGTCTCTATTAATCCAAGGTCCGTATCTAGAGGGTCTCCTATTTATATTGACCCAATGAGGTGTTGGCTCCTCATTAGTATCATAGGCGTGTTTCTTAACATCGTAAACCGACCAAGTTTCACCTTCCCCTACCGCTATTTTAGACTCCTTACAATCAATCATCGCACTTGCGGTAGCTAGAAATCCTCTTCCTGTTAGCAAAGGGCATGTAGAGTCACTAACCATATCAAGGATGTAGAAATTGGCTAAAATAGTTAGTCTTCCTATGTGCACTAATACGTCCTTTACTACCCCAACCGGATATACGACACTTCCATCCGCAAGAACTATGATTACTTCCGTCTCATCTAATTTACCTGGCTTAAGAGTGGTGTAAAGGGACAAAGGAAGTAGATTTAGGCTTGACCCAAGATCGGCTAATGTGTCAAAAGCCTCAGAGTTTCGATCTTGCAAGGTGGAACAAATATGCCCGGATCATCTAATTTCTCAGGTAACTTGTTTTGAACGAAGGCGGTTCCTTTTTCACTTAATGTAAGCTTCTTCTCGTATTTTTCCAAAAGGGCATTATAGTAAGGAGCACAAGCTAAAACATCAATAACCAGACGTTCAAGGTGGAGCTCCTTGAATTCATCATTAAGGTTTTGAATATGAGGTATTTCAATTACTTTGTTGACCGGTTTTTTATTGGTGGTTTCATCAAGTTGGTCTTTTTTAAGAACTTGAGTTTGCTTGAAACACGTGCTCATAGCATTGACCGAATAGTATTGTGGGCAAGATCTAGGAGACAAAACCGAAGAGATGGCATTAACGTTTAGTTTCGGGTTCTTGACTGTGTCGCTTGGGAGTGCTCCCATTTCTCGGTCATTGAGAACTTTCAACAAGGTGTCAATTTAACTTGTCATC
>JARVZY010002445.1:0-25539 GCA_030686995.1 Artemisia argyi
AAAGATAATTAAATGCTCGTCGTAACGGTATATTTTTTTTCGCTTAACGATTAACGGTTTGAAAGATATTAATATTTGAAAGAAAAAAAAAAAATGAAAGTGGGTTTTTAAAATTGTTGAGATTAATCTCATTCATTAAATCAAATAAAGTTTGAGGGTGGAGTCACATGTGATATTATGTAATATCACATGTGATATTAGTGTAATATCACATGTGATTTTTTCGGCCACAAAAAAAAGTGAAAAAAAGGAAAAAAAATATATGTCGAAAATATATCAAAGTACCTATCTATAGAAAGATAATTAAATGCTCGTCGTAACGGAATATTTTTTTTTTCGCTTAACGATTAACGGTTTGAAAGATATTAATATTTGAAAAAAAATAGATGAAAGTAGATTTTTAAAATTGTTGAGATTAATTTCATTCATTAAATCAAATAAAGTTTAAGGGTGAAGTCTAGTCCCTTAGCATGTAAAAAAAAAATTAGTACTCAAATGATCTTAATCATTTATTAATTTAAAAAACAAACACTAAATTAATATAGTTTGCCTAGATTACCTGGTACTTCTTAAATTTGATAACTTTTCAAAAACTTGACAACTTAAATTATGTTTTTCCTTAATTAATTCTAAATTTGATAACTTTTAAAAAACAAACACTTTATTAAATTTAAAAATACACGTTTTGTATTAAAAAAACGCGCTTTACATCATGGGCAGAACCAAAATCATAATTTTACAAGTAATTTTGCGTGGGTACACGTATATTATTTTAAAAGTAAAATATAATTTCAATTTTGTCTTAGTGGTACTTTTTTGACTGGTTGGTTACAGAAAAAGCCATTTTATTTTATTTATTTATTTATTTTTTTGTTTGTTTAGTGATATGTGTGATAGAGATATGTCTATAACTAAGGTTATGGTTCAAATCTCTCTATAAATAAACATAAGATTGCTGTGCTTGTATATTTTACTATATATATTGTAGCTGAGTGTAGCCTTTAAAAAGATTGACTTTTCTTAACAGTAATTGGATAAAATGGAAGTCTAATTAAACATGTTTTTATTTACATTTAGACATGGTTGATATGTGGTATCTTTTGACCTTTTATTTGTGCAGGCCACTTTGATACATTTTTTCTTCTTGATTTCTATGGTTGTCATATCTCCAACACATTCGTTTAGTTTAAGGCTTTTAAAACCCACACAATCATTATCTTAAACGATAATTATTAATTTTCTAAATGTCACGACTTGACTTGAAGTTGCAATAATAATTATTGAAGCCTATTCACGCACATTTTTTTAAAACTTCTTTAGTCATAGCCTGTTTTTGTTATTCGATTTTGTTTTGAGCCGTTTTTTAATCCAATGTGCTCCCCATTTTGCTGGTATTGTGGCTGCATCCCACAATTGTCGTAATGACAACACTTTCTTTCACTTTCAAGACTTTAACACCCACATGGTCATCAACTTTGCAACTTGTGGATGAGTTATGTCTAGTTGGTGTACGAGCACAAAGCCGGGACCTAGATCTCGTCAAATTGGCTTGGACGGCGAATGGTACTTTTAGGTTCTAAGTGTACCTTTCATGACACGCATATGTTATTTTGATATAAGTCATTAATTTTTTGAACATGGCACTTTGCTTCAACGAAATTTGGTATGTTGTTGTATGAATCTTTTTGAACATCAACATATTAGTATCAAAAATATCTTTTTAAATTTTAAGTTGACATTAATTACTCACTCCGTCTCAAAATTATTGTCAGGAGACAAAAATCACATATTTTAAATTTTAAGTTGACATTATGTTTTCGAGTATATATTTCTTGAAGATAAAAAAAGTTGAGAGAAGATTAAAAAGTTAATGTTTCCAAGTATATTTCTTGAAGAGAAGAAAATTAGAGAGAAAATAATACTCAGTTCTTCTTTAGTTTTCTTTTTAAATTAAAAAGAGTTGAAGAGAGTGATTTTCAAGCCTTATTTGTTTACATTCTTTTTCTTTTCTGTTTGAACATGAAATTAAAAACCAATTTTTTTCCCTTCTCTATTTTTGTTATCTGTTTTATAGTCGAGAACAGAGTGTTAAATTTAATTTTGTGATTAAACATTTGTGCAATAGCTTTTTATTTTTTATTTATTTATTTATTTTATTTTTTTTGAAATGCCTACATATATTAGAACCGAATGATAAAAACATGCAAGAAAAAGGCAGGCCCCAATTACAGCGAGATACTTGACTTAAAGACCCTCAAGACAAATCCTCAATGAAAATACAAAAAATGAGAAACAAACCAAAGAGACCAATACTCAAATAAAAAGTAAAACAAAGACTACTGATCAAACACCATCCAAGCCTAAGAAATTAGAGTGCCATAGCTTATTAGTTTGCGAATAAATAAGTCATTTTGTTACAAGACACTCTCGACTCACAAGTATTTTGTACAAAACTAGATCTATGTTCGGGCTCGTTCTATATATACGCGTGGCATCAACACTACCATATTCTGCTAAAATATTCATGATTGTGATAATTTTCCCCCCGTTTTTTAGAACATATTATAATAAATTCTAAATAATCACGCATTCAACTTAAGGAAGCAAAATATTATACAAATTGTGTATACATTACTTTGAAGGACACAAAAATTTTACACTACAAAAATTTTAGATGGCTGAACACAAAGTTTACTTTTTTAAAAGATTATTTATTATTATTATTATTATTATTATTATTATTATTATTATTATTATTATTATTCACATTTATACCACACATCTCATACAACGATAAATAAAACGTCCATGCATTGCGGTTGTGCATTGTTTGATCACTTAAATCATTCAATTACTTTACTCTTTTTGCACCAAAAATATTGCATATATCTACATAATTTGATTTTATGCATTTTCATATAACCACATTGTATAATACAACTCGTATTTTTTTTTATCTATTGCTGTCTACATCAATCAAATATTTTTAATCGTTTTCACATATTAACGAAAAAAATAATAAGATTATTTTAAAATTTTAATCATTATTTTTTTTATATAAAATCGTATGTAAGTTAAAAGCAATGCAATATTAGGCTCATTTTATTCAAAATTAAAGACCTTTTTTCATTGGCATATTTTTTATAGCAAAATTGCTAAATTTTGACTATCACCAAAAAAAAATCAAAAGTTGATTTTAAAATTTCAATTCCTATTTTTTATAAAATCGTACGTAAGTGAAAGGCATTGAAATATTTTGCTCTTATATTCGAAATTTAAAGACCATTTTATTGGTATGTTTTTATTATAAAAAGCTACTAAATAATTATTAGATAACTGATAAATAAAATTTTGATATATAAAAAAAATTGTAAAAAGTAAAATGTTAAGGTAGTTTTCGTAACTTGTTACATAGTTTCGAGGTGTATTTTGATTTTTTTTATTAAATTTATATATGTTACATAAAAATGTAAAGAAATAAAGTTCAAGGTAGTTTCTGCAAATTGTTAGGTAGTTTAAGGGTATGTTTTGAATTTTATTTTATTTTTGCAAAAAATCTATATTAAACTTCAACATTTTTATAAAATCATACGTTAGTTAAAAGTATTGTAATATTGGATTCGTTTTGCTCGCAATTTAAAGACCTTTCCATCAGTATATATATATTTTTAAGGAAATTGCTAAATAATTGTTAGATATTTCATAAATTATGTTTGTTAAAAAAATGAAAAGAGTGAAAAGTAGCGGTTAATTTGTGTAACTTGCCACATTATCCAAAGGATGTTTTAGGGGGGGGGGGGGGGGGGGGATGTTGTGGCTAATGTATTGTAGTAGATAACTAGCTGGGTATCCGCGCGATGCGGCGACAAATATCGTATAATAAACTTTGTGGTGATACATGTTTTTTTAATTTATATTTTTCGTTACAACAACTTTATAGATAGTAAGAGTTTTATATTTAAGTAACTTTAATCATGTTGGTCCTTTAAGTTGTATATGTTAGTCCTTTAAGTTGCGTATATTATGTTTTTATGTTGGTGTTTTAAGTGCTTTGGTTATTGGATTTTAATAATAGATGATTAGCAATTTAATTAGATTGTATCATATGGTAAAATAGTTATATTTTTTAGTGAGGGGTGATTTAAATAGAGTATTAATTTTATGTGTTGAATAAATGTATTTCTACTTTAAATAGTTGTAAATAACGTTTGTTTGTTTTTTTTGTTTTTTACTTGTAATGATAAAAATCTATTTAAAGAAATCTTAAAATTTTAATATGAGGAAAGTGTTAATCTCCATTAGAAGGCAGCACGGATAACATTTGAAATTTTGAATTCACAAGCACACTCACATATCATTAAGTAAAATAACGCACGCTTTTAATTTCGTTTTCAAGATATGTCGGCTCATTTCTTACTCCAAAGATACAACATAATTATCGGGAAAAAAAAGTCCAAACATGTGACAAAATCACAAGGTATAGCAATCAAAAGGGATTGGCAATCTGGCATCGACAAAGACAAGTACTTTATAGAGTTACAGTCTTGTGGACGGTGGATGACGACTCCATTGTTTTCTTTTGCGCCGTTTTCTCGTCGGCATCATATCGATTAAATAATTGTATGCTTTATGTTTTGAGCTTTTTGGTATTTTCTCTGAGAATGATTGCAATATAGCAAGATTGTCCATAACCGTCCAATTTGTAGTGAACTCAAAGTGTATCTACACAAGGTTTCTAGTTCAATGGATTCTCTGTATACGTGCAATAATATGAAATACTAATAATACGACATAAATCGATAATGTGTGCATGTTGGCGGATCAACCCAACCAATTCAACCTAACTTGTTACATAATTACACATTAACTCATCGATTGATTTTACCAGCGATGTTTTTACTTCGATGAAATTTTGTTTTGTAATGTTAATTATTACTACCTCCGTCCCAATTTATTTGTCCACTTTTAATTTTCAAAGTCTTTATATGTCAACTTTGACCTTAAATATGTTTGTTTGTGTTATTTAATATTTGATGCAAAATATATGAATTGATCGAGTTTTAAGTGTATTTTTAATTTGTATAATTTTCATCAAGTATGATATAACACAAATAAGAATATTTACGGTCAAAGTTGACAAAGAAAGACTCAAAAAGTCAAAACTGGACAAATAAATTGGGACGGAGGGAGTATTATTTTTAGAATGACAATAATATTATTAAAAAAACAAGCAAACAGTTTATATGGAAGAAATAGCTAAACAACTTGCAAACAAGCAACCCAATTTAAATGCAACTTTTTTGTGTCTATCACTAATCCAAAGAAACGTATAAGTGACTATGCTATACATTCATAAACTTTTTCTTGGCATTTTTTTTCGCGAACAACCTAGCATTTTGGAAGTTCCAAACATGCCACTATCACACCAAGAACACCACCTCAAGACATTCTTTTTTCGCATGGGACATATTTAGAGACTCACCACATATGCCAACTTGGAAAAGAACCAATCGTTGGGATATCAAGCCTCCACCAACGACCCACCTCTACCATCCGATCCATGACTGAGGAACAACGAAAGAAAAGATGATCTGGCGATTCTATACCATGATCACACACCCCACACAAAAAAGAAGAGACATCAAGCCCCCTATTATTGTAAAAAGGTTTTGATTTTTCCTAATTGCATTTGGTCCATAAAATTTATTTATAATCCTTGTGTAGTTATTCCATTAATAGGTGAAAAGCAAACTATACTTTTATTCAAAATGCTTGTATTATATATCAAAAAACTTTGTGCACTCAGTCTTTTTAAAACCTGATTCCTCCTGTGCTTACCACTAACCACGTACCACCTAAGCTTATTATTATTATTATTATTATTATTATTATTATTATTATTATTGAAACATGATAAGCTTATATAAAGTTGGATGGGAGTTTAAACACAAGCTTATTATTATTATTATTATTATTATTATTATTATTATTATTATTATTATTATTTATTTTTTATTTTTTTATCAATGAACAAAATGCAAAAAATGTTTATAGTCAGTTTCATTGTCAATGCATATGATAGTTAGCAGTTTATTTGAAAACATCTAAATTTCGATAATGATAGTAAAGAAAAACTCTTAGAAAAGCATTGTTGCACGTAATACCAAATTTAAACAGTTCATGCATATGTCCACTTTTACTCTGTGGGTCTTGACTCTACAACTATTTTTTCCACACTCAGAGAAAAACATTTTCCTGTTATTTAGTAATTGCTGAAATGATGATAATCTCAATTCAATTTCCTTTTTGCATCTCAAGTCAATATTTTTTATTTTATTTTATTTATTTATTAATTTTATTTTTTACTTTCAGAAATCTAGAAGATACGTACTTCTACAAGTATATTGACGAAATAAACAGTTATGAAACTAGTAGTTATTGCAGGGGATAATTGTTTTTAAATGTATCGAAGTTATCACGTTTTAATATGTTGTGTAATGAGGCGTTTTATTTTGGAGACTCAAAAACTCTCACATACCAATGGACCAATCAGAAGCCTTCATTTAAAAAAACAATATTTAATAATAAAAAAGACGGAGGGACCATTTTTGCCAACTCATCAAACTTACCTCACCAACCCCACCTCTACCTCTCATTTTTCACACATCAGATATCACAAAAACCCATTTTCTCTCTCTAACCATCATAAAAAACCACTATAACAAATCAAAAATAACAACTTTTTAACCGTTCAAATCATCAATAAACCACAAAAATGAAAGAATCATCGAGTGCACAAGCAGATCCATGAAAAAAACCGGTTCAAAATGAACCTACTGAATCTCGGGATGAAGGTATGATGCTTCTGACTAATTATTTAGTTGTTTTACAGGTTGTGTTTTTTAGTGTTTACATTTGGTTGAGTTTTTCTGAGTAAAAACATTTGTATACATGGATGCACACCAAGTGTTTGATTAAATGTGTGACTGAAAAGTATCACCAGTGATATTTGAAGTTGAACTGTATACGTGTGTATCACCAGTGATATTTGAAGTTGAACAGTATATGTGTATTATCACTAGTGATATTTGTATTTGACTTAACCGTGCAAATCACATAAAGCACACAGAAAATGAAACAATCGACATCTAAAACAACGAATACTTTAGTTTTTACTGTTATAGAATCATTATTAGTGTGTTTTACTAGTTAATTTTTGATAATTTGTGATGTTGTGATGATTTATGTGATAATATGAGAGATTAAAAGTTAGGTTTAACAAAACAAAAGATATGTTGTGATGCTTCTGTTTGATTTGTGGTGGATTTGTATGTTTAATGATTGTGCATGTTTCAAAAGGTTTTACCGCGGTATTTGAAAACAATATTGACTGGTAGTGTATTACATGTGATATAAAAGTTAAATTATTGTTGATTGGTAGAATATCTATTGTGATAACAAATATTTATTTGGTTGACATATGATATTGAAAACAAATGAACTATTCGTACACTAACAAAAATTATGAAAATATTTTGATGCAGATTCGAATGAGACCTGTGCAAAAAATAGCCTCATCAAACGAAAAGAATCAACAACAAGTGCAATTGTCGTTGAAGAAAGCACAACATCTCCACAACCAAATTGAAGAAGCTCAAACACTTGTGATATCACAAGTTCCTCCATCACCACAATTGATTCAACAAATAGAAGAAAGCTGACACACATGTGATATCACCAGTGATATCACATGTCATATCACTTGATATCACCAGTGATATCACACTTGATATCACCTGTGATATCACATGTGATATCAAAGGTTCCCCCAAAAGCATCTGGGAATAAAATGAAGGTGTTGGTTGATGAACCAATGAAGATGACGATTGTTGAAGAACAAAAGTAAATAAAACAAGTTGATGAAAACAGTTGCGCTGCGTTGTTACGTTTTAATCTATACGATTATAAATAAATGTGTATAGTTGACAAGTTGGAAGTCAATAGTAGGTATTTAGTTTGACTGAATCATGTTATTTGTCACAAGAGATTCAAACTCACAGAAATGGGCCATAGTGAGCAATTGTTTAATCCATCTTGATTTGTGAATATTTGTTTGATAAAGTTTTGAGTGGTATTTAGTTTAATATGGTAATGTGAAAAGTGAAAAGTGTCATACCTGTAGTATCACCAGTGATATTTGAAGTTAAACTGTATATATGTATTATCACTAATGATATTTGTATTATCACTTGTGAAATTTTGTGTATTTTATAGGTTTTTTTGTTTAGTTGTTAAGCTTTATTTTACTAGTGCTATTGAGTAAATCTAACAATTCAGGAAAAAAAAAAATAGTATCACAAATGATATACAAGTCCAGGATAAAATTAGCAATGCTATTAAAATAAACCTAACAATTCAGTAAAAAAAATCAATCAATCAACAAACTCGTCAATTGCAACGACTGAGAAACCGCCTTCACTTTCAACTACGCCGCCGCCCCATTGACATTTGAAACTTTTCTCTTGTTTGGACAAGTATGTCTATTATGATCAATTAAACTATAAATATTACAATCCTTCTTTTGGTTCTTACTTTTCTCAATAGCTTTCTCACGTCCACCCTTAATACGGTCATTCTTATGTCCTTTAGGAGGATTCTTTATACCCATAAAATCTTGAACAATATCACAAACTTTTCGAGGTGGAAGACTTGGCAAATCCGTCTCAACTTTTGACTTTAGCTCTCTCAGGTTGTCTACAAAAGTAGTCCAGTATCATAGACAGCTTATCAGTAATTACAATAATAAGAAATAGATTATCAAATATATCACTCGTGATACTACACATATATCAAACATATCACTGGTGATACTACACATACATCAAGCATATCACTGGTGATACTACACATACATCAAGCATATCACTGGTGATACTACACATATACCATCAGCAAAAATATTTATTGTGTTTGTCTATTACAGTGAAAGGCACAAAAACCATCCTATACACAAAAAGTACGTAATTAATACCTTAGTGTAAAATCCAATAATGATCTTCATTACACACTCAGCAATAAACTCAGAAACAACACGAAAAATGCCAAGAACTCCATAAGCTTTTTTGGTAGCCGTGCAAGCATTTAAATAGAGCACCACATAAAAGACTTCAAAACACTGTAAGCTACACCTTAATTAATAAATAATAAGCAATATTACACTATAATTAATAACTTATCAGTAACTTGTACTCACAGCTTATCCTCACAAACTTATATTTTCATCCTCATCAAAATGTCAAAAATATTATATAAGAAAATTAAACATCTTAACATAAACAACATATAAATAAATAGACTAACAATTATCACTGGTGATACTAAACCAGCTTATAATCATCAACATAAAATATCACTGGTGATACTAAACGTATGCTACAGAGCAGATTCAAAACCACAATTAGACACAAAAACAGCATTCAAATGCAGTTAAAAACATAAATTCAACTAACAAAATAATTAATAAGCAAAATTACAAAAGCAGATAACAAAATTATCAAATATTTTTTACTTACACATTTCATCAAACACTTGGTGTGCAGCTTGATAAGAAGAAATATTAACAACTTGATTCACATAATTATCAACTGATTCAACAACATTATCAACCGCAACAATATCAATCAAATCTGCTTTTGAAACAAACACTTATTTCAGATCAAAAGAAGCCATAAAAAATGATGATAATGATCGGAACGGTGATGGTGATCGGAGTGGTGCTGGTAATGATGATCGGAACGGTGATGATGAAAGACACGGTAACTATCGATCGGAACTGATGGTAATCAGAGTGGTGATCGGAACATTGATGGTGATGATGAGATGATGATCGGAATAGTGATGGTGATCGGAATAGTGATGGTGATGATGATCGGAATGGTAATATAACTGATTTATGGATAGAAGGAATGAGAGCAGAGGAAACACACACACAAATTATGTGTAAAAAATGAAGCGAATGAAAAAAAAATGAAAAAAGAAGAGTCTTTATATAGTTGGGAATATTAAGGTTAAGCATATTAAATCTTAGATTAATCTAGGCCATTAGATCAAAAAGGATGAAGGGTAGAGATTTGTCCATTGGTATGTACAAAAATATGGGTATGCAATTGAATTTTCCTCGTTGTGTAATTATATATTTTTTTTTTCTAAGTTGTGTGTATCAAAGTTACTAATGTCTCCTATGTTGTGCACCTGACAAGGCAATTAAAGTTTCTGTTAGAGTAAATTACATAAATCATCCTTGTGGTTAGGCCCAAATTGCAAGTTTCATTATTTTCTCTAAAAAATTACTAAAGACCGTTTTTACAAAGGCAATGTTAGCGCATTTAGCTAACGATCATTTGCAACGTTAGTCCTTTATACTAACGGCCGTTTCTAATTTACTCAAAATTTCATTTTATTAAAAAAAATCTTTTCTATACGTTTTTATACATGATTTTATACGCAGTTTAATACAAGTTTTTATACATGGTTTTATACGAGATTTTAGACACGTTTTTATACGCGGTTTTATACATGTTTTTATACATGATTTAATACGCGTTTTCACACACATTTTATATACCATTTTATATGCGATTTTACATGCGTTTTGATACACGTTCTTATACGCGGTTTTACATACGTTTTTATACGCGGTTTTACATGCGGTTTTATACACCTTTTTATACATGATTTTATACGCGGTTTTACACACGTTTTATACACGTTTTTATATACGCTTTTACATGTGTTTTTATTACATACGTTTTTATACATGATTTTATACGCGTTTTACACAAGTTTTTATACATGGTTTTATACGCGGTTTTCCACGCGCTTTTATACACGTTCTTATACGTGATTTTACACATGTTTTTATATGCGATTTTATACAAGGTTTTATACACCTTTTTATATAACCTTGTATAAAATCGCATATAAAACCGTTTATAAAAACGTGTATTAAACCGCATGTAAAATCACGTATAAAACCGTGTTTAAAAACATGTATAAAATGCTTCTAAAGATGTGTATAAAAACGTGTGTAAAACCGTGTATAAAAATGTGTGTAAAAGCATATAAAAACGTGTGTAAAATCGTGTATAAGAACGTGTATAAAAACATGCGTAAAAATACGTGTATAAAACCACAAGTAAAACCACATATAAAAACGTGTAAAACCACATATAAAATCATGTATAAAAAGGTGTATAAAACGCATATAAAAACGTATATAAAAACGTGTGTAAAACCATGTATAAGAACATGTATAAAAACGCATGTAAAACTGCATATAAAAACGTGTGTAAAATGCGTATAAAATCATGTATAAAAACATATATAAAACCGCGTGTAAAATCGCGTATAAAAACGTGTCTAAAACCGCGTATAAAAATGTGTATTAAACCGTGTATAAAATCGTGTAGAACATAAGAGAAATTTTGACTTAATTAGAAACTGCCGTTAGTATAAAGGATTAATGTTGTAAATGATCGTTGGCTAAATGGACTAACGTTGTTTTTGTTAAACGGCCGTTAGTGTTTTTTTAGATAAAATGATTAAACTTGCAATTTGGGCCTAACCACAAAGACGATTTATGTAATTTACTCTAATGGAAACCTTAATCACCTCGTCAGATGCACAACATAGGAGAAATTAGTAACTTGGATACACAACTTAGGAAGAAAAAAAAAAATGATTATAGAACATAGTAAAACGCGGTAGCTTTCATACATTTAAAAACAATTATTCTATTATTAACTAGCTAGATTTTTTTATGATAAGTACTTTACATGCTTTTGAATCCATGAATTTGTACTACTACGAATCCAGAATTACAATTAGAATATTAGATAAGGTTAAATTAAATTTTCATGTGGGCAAAACAGAAGAAAAAAAATATACGAGTGCATGTTCAATATATTAAAGCACGTGTTTGGAATGACAAAAAATAAACTAAAGGATTGCGGCTTGCATGGAAAACGTGCTTATTTTACAAATAGCTATAAACGTAAATCACAAGTCATCACATGTTATAACAACTTAATATAGTACTTAATATTCACCACTATTATATATAAACATCACCTAGCTTTCAGTCTTTCACCACATGATCAACCACCACTACACCACCATGTTTAGTCTCTCTTTTCTCCAATTCTTTTCTCTAATTTTTGTACTTCTTTACTTGTTTTCATTGCTTAGAATCTTAATAATGTCTACCTCCTCGGCCGCCACTACGGCCACCACCACGGATAATGGACATAAGTCATACCCTTTCATTGGCTCCATGATTTCTTTTAACCGAAATAGCCATAGGCTAATCCATTGGTTCACACACCTTCTCTCGGTCTCATCGTCCCAAACCATCGTCTTGAATCTATTTGGTGCTAAAAATCAAATGATTGTCACCGCGAACCCTGATAACGTTGAGCACATGTTAAAAACGAAATTTCAGAATTACCCTAAAGGGAAGCCTTTTACGGATATTCTTGGGGATTTTCTTGGGACGGGTATATTTAACGTTGATGGCGAGCTATGGAGCACACAACGAAAGTTAGCTAGTCATGAATTTAGCACAAAATCGTTGCGTGAGTTTGTGGTTAGTGTTCTTGAAGAAGAAATAACAACAAGGCTTGTTCCATTGCTAGAGGTAGCGGCTCAAAAGGACGAGGTTTTGGACATGCAAGATGTACTTAGAAGATTGGCTTTTGATACTATATGTAAAATTTCACTAGGGTGGGACCCGTGTTGTCTGGACTACAACAGGAGTGTTCCGCCACTAGTTGCAGCATTTGATGCTGCAGCTGGGGCTAGTGCCATGCGTGGCGTGTCACTAGCAAGTTGGGTTTGGAAAGCAAAGAGGTTTTTGAATGTTGGAAGTGAAAGGAAATTGAGGGACGCTGTGGGAGTTGTCCATCGTTCAGTGAATGAGATCATTCGTGAACGACGACAACAAATGGATGGAAGTGAGAGTCAAAGAGATTTGTTATCAAGGTTCATATCTGCTGGTCATGATGACGAGATGGTGAGGGACATGGTGATAAGCTTTTTGATGGCTGGAAGAGACACTACTTCTGCCGCGATGACTTGGCTATTTTGGTTGCTTACTTGGTACCCAAAAATCGAGAAAGATCTTCTTAAAGAAGTCAACTCCACAATTGACAATCATGGTACAACACAAAAAGTACCGAATATGTCCCATGAACCAAAAGTTGTAGGTTTAGACCAATTATCATTTAACTTTGATGATTTGAAAAAAATGGACTACCTGAAAGCATGTTTATGTGAATCAATGAGGCTATACCCACCGGTGGTGTGGGACTCAAAGCACGCTGGAGAGGACGATGTTTTGCCAGATGGGACCCCGGTTTACAAAGGGAACCGGGTGATGTACTTCCCATATGGTATGGGAAGGATGGAAAAATTATGGGGAAAAGATTGTTTGGAGTTTAGACCGGACCGGTGGTTTAGCGAACCGGGGGTTTTCAAAATGGAAAACCCTTACAAATTTCCGGTTTTTCAAGCCGGCCCAAGGGTTTGTCTAGGGAAAGAAATGGCTTTTATACAAATGAAGTATGTGATGGCTTCGGTTCTAAAACGATTCGAGATTGTACCGACTAGTTTGGATAAGCCGGTTTTTGTACCATTGCTCACGGCTCACATGGTTGGCGGGTTAAAAGTTAGGGTTCGTAAGAGGAGTGGGTGTTAGTGAACTATAGTAAAATGTTTATATATATAGCTTGTTTTTACAGTTGGTTGATTAGCTATGATCAAACCAACGGTTATAGTAGACCTATATTTTAGATCTTTAATTACCTACTTTTTATCCAATATGAATTTCGTAATGTTATTTATAGAAGTTACACATAAATATAGCTAACTAGTAATGTATGTATATATTGGAATAAAAGATTTTGTACACTTCAATATTATGTTTCTAACCCACAAGTAACTAAAGAAATTTAAGTGATGATCGATGCATGTGCAAGTATTTTCATCTACCATAATGATCCATCACTATTCAAAAAACTGATATGCGCCCTTTCAAATAGTTGCAAGCTAGGTTATATACACATTACCAGTTTGTTAAAGTTCAACAACTATTTTATAAACAATTTCAACTAATATTTTTGTTAGTGAAATAATTGGACATACTAGAAAAGAAAGATAGAGTAATAAAATGGCACTGAAAGAGTATCTAATTAAAGAGGTAGTTGCAAGTAGGGCTGAGCAAACGGACCGGCCGGACCGGACCGACCGACAAAACCGACCGGACCGAGACCGACCGGACCGGACCGACCACATTCGGTCCGGTCCTCGGTCTAAGCTTTTTGCCAAATTCGGTCTCGGTCCGGTCGGTCCGGTCCGGTCCGGTCCGGACCGACCAAAAACCCGAAAAAACTTGCCTAATTGGACCGGACCGACCGAAGACCGACCGGACCGAGACCGGACCGAGACCGGACCGACCATATTCGGTCCGGTCTCGGTCTATGGTTTTCCGGTTCTCGGTCTTCGGTCCGGTCCGGTCTTGGCCGGTCCGGTCCGGTTTCCGACCGATGATCACCCCTAGTTGCAAGGTTATACATAATACTAGTTTGTTGACGTGTAATATTATTTTAGTGTTTCAACAAAAGTTTTCGAATATATAAACTCTATTTAAGTGAGTTATTCATATCTATTATATATGAACATTGCTCTCATGTTTTTCTGAGTTCCACATCTTGATTTGTGTAATCTATTTTTGGAACCCCTATAACCACATTGACGAAATAAAAAAAATCAAGTGCAGTTCTCAATAGTATTTTTTCTATAGTTAAATAGGATCTATATATAAACATAATTAGATTTAATAAGCAATACAAAAGGTTATCTCGATGATCAGTTGTCTATTTTTGGAACCCTATAACCACATTGAAGAAATAAAAATAAAATAAAAAATCAAGTGCGGTTCTCAATAGTCTTCTTTCTATAGTTGAATGGGATCTACTATTATATATATATTCTAAAACCCAGGCGCTTAACCACAACGCGACACGCGTGAAAATACTGTAGCAGCTACAGTGCTACAGTACTCACTACAGTGACTTTTTCCGTTGCTACAATACTCGGTACATTTTTTTTTTTTTTTTTTTTTTTTTTTTTTTACATAAATTTCCTTAAAAAAATTTGTTTTTTAAAAAAAATACAAAAAATAATACATTTTTTTTTTCGTCGCTACAGTACTCGGTACAGATTTTTTTTTTTTTTTTTTTTTAACATAAATTTTCTTAAGAATTTTTTTTAAAAAAAAAAAATACAAAAAATAAAAATAAAAAAATACAAAAAATAATACACTTACAAAAAATTTCTTATACATATTTGTTTATTTAAAAAAAAAAAAAAAAAAAAAAAAAAATACCGAGAAAACAAACAACCAAAAAAAATTTCAACCGCAACGCCAAAAAAAAAAAAAAAAATCCGTAAATATAAACAAATTATGCTTCCAAGTAAACATATGCATACTTCAAATAACAAAATTATTAATTATACCGTACAACCGACAAAATACAAAACATAAAACACACCCGCCGCAACGCGCGGGCAACCCCGCTAGTTTAGATCTAAACAATACAGAAGGTTATCTCCATGATCGGTAGTCTATATGATTTCAGTTTTTAATACAAATATCAGCATCAAATCAACCAAAAATACCGAAACAAATCTTGGACTCATTGTCGATAGAGCATATTTTACTAAAATGGTCCACATAACCTAGCTGGCTTTTTTGAAGAACCAAAAACGTGCGTTTTTTGCAGCACCCGCGGGATATACTATATGAATTACCACTTTTCAAAAATTAGCTCTAATTATGTTTAGACTCGAATAGTAAAGTTATTTTGCATCCCTAGCACAATCGAATTCAACCGCGTCCCACCCCAACTTTTTCAATCTTTCAGTTGGCTACCCAACCGAAACTTTTATATTTTTTGTTGTGGTAAGTTATCGTTACCTCCCAGCCAAGAATCCTGAGAGTTCTTCGGACTTGGAGATACACAAGGAAAACGCGTTAGCCTCGCCCTGGGAGTTTGTCCCAGGACCAAACTCGGGCGTGAGAGTAAGTATAAGGTATAGATAAAGGTATATGTGTGTATATGCAGTAAATGCTAAAAAATCATAAGAGTAAATGAGAAGTATTTATACTACCTTAGATCTGTACCTTTCTACTGTACGATACTATGCGTAGTACTAGTAGGTAACTGTTCCTGACATGTAGGGAGTGGCGTACCCCTATGTGAGATGTCAGGCATAGGGGACACGTGTCCATAGAATAAGAGTTGTTGCCGAAGCCAGGGCTGACCGTCCGGATACTAACCCGTCCGGTAAAGTTCGTCCGGATATATACACAAACATGTCCCCCCCCCCCCCCCCCCCCCCGAGTATCGTGTTACAACTTCGAGAAGTTGTGACACGATATTTTGTCCTTCCGGGAAAGCTAGGTATTCTCGTTCTTGGTCTCCTTTTCGTTTGCATCATTTGTTATTATTATTTTGCTAAGGCTGGATTGTGTCGTCGTTAGGCCAAGATGAATTCATGGGCCCAAGCCCATTACCTGGGGTGACTCGTATTTTTACCGAGAAGCGTGAGATGTAGCCATGTGTACAAAGGTACGTGTGTGGATGGCCCTGATTTGTCCACGCGTGGGTCTGACACGAAGCGACGTTTTACTGTTCCACATATCTTCCTATATAATGTTCGTTTCTTTCACTTTTCAGTTTCTTACTGTTTTTTACTTTTCTTCCCACATCAGCGATTTGGTTCCTTCGTCTTCTCATCAGGTGCGTTCCTCCGTCTCTTCCTTTCTTTTCCCCTTGTAAGAGAGTTGCCTTCCCTTTCACAAACTATTTATGGCTTCCGGCTCACAAGAAAATGTCGCGTCGGCATCCGGCGCGGCAGACAATGTCGCGTCGGCGTCTGGTGCGGCGGATATCATTCCCAAGTTCGACATGCATATATATCAGTCCGTCATGTCGGAGCGGGATATGAGGGAGGCCGCCCGGATTTATGGGATTCTGGCGGATTTACATCCCCGTTTGCCACCGCCCGGCATGACCATGGATCGGTTACTGAGGAATGCCATTGGGATTTACGAGGCATATCTAGAGTTTTCAGGGATTAGGGTTCCGTTTTCAACGTTTCTTCTTCAAGTTCTTAATCATTTCCGAGTTGATCTGTCCCAACTTGTTCCGATCGGTTTGTCGAAGGTCATTTTGTTCGAGGTGTATTGCAGGAGTTTAAATTTTGCTCCATATTTGACTCTGTTTAGCCTTTTCTATATGTTACAAAAACAAGGGCATTGGTTCTCATTTGTCCGTCGCACCGGTAAGAACGGTCAAGCCAGGATTTTCAATGAGACGTGCTCGAGCATGAAGCACTGGAAAGATAGATTTTTCCTTATTGACCGTAGGGCGATTCCCCAATCCATACCTTGGAGACATCCGGACTCCAGCGTTTCTGAGCTGCCACCGTTCGGTGGTTACCAGCCGGAACATGTGGATGCCCTAACAGCCGCCGTTGTTGACATTCAAGCAATTCATCCGGCACTACTCTTTGAGGCTGGTTTGACCGTGCTTTGGAAGTACCCTGATCACAGGCCGGTTTTTAAGGATGGGGAGGGGAATGGTAACTCTCTTGTTGTTTATCTAGTGTCCATACTATGTGTTTTATCTTACATGACACACTTATGTTGCTTTCCTCTTGTTTTATGCAGTTGTGCCGATGTCTCGCTTTCTTAGGTTTCCTAACACTTCAGTTTCTCTCGTTGGTAAAGGGCCTTCGTTGGCCGAAGGGGGTGAGGTTGAGATGCATGTGACGGAACCTCTGGGACCTAAAGAACCACTTCCCAACAAGACAGGGCTGCAGAGGGTTGTTGAGAAACCTGACCAAAGAGTAATAGATTCTCGGGCAGCAAAGGAGAGGAAAAAGCAAGCTACCCAGCCCCGGAACCCAAGCAAGAAACGTCCGGCTGTTAACCCTTCTATCCGGCCATACAAAAGGGGCTCTGCTTCAAGTATCGTGGTGTCAGAAGATGATGGTTCTTCCGATGATGATCATACTCGTTCCCCTTCTCCCATCAACATTAGTCATCCCGACTCTGGAAATGTTGACGATGACGGGAACACTGAAGATGTGGAGCATGTGGAGGATGTTGAGCACCCTGAAAATGTTGAGAATGCTGGGCATGTAGAGAATGCTGGACATGTAGAGGTTCCTCTTGAAGAGAACGTTGGGAATGCCTGAGGGGTTGATCTGGAAGGTAATGTTGAGAATGTTGTTCCTGAAAATGTGGATGGTGATCATGAGGGAGACGGTCTTAGTCTTGACGCGTTTGCAACCAAACTGAATGAAGGTTTGGACCGTCCGAACGTTTCAGACCTTGCGCATGGAGGTATGTCTAATTAACTATCTATATTTTATCGTTACCCTTCAGGGTTTCTGTCATATTTTGCTTCCTCTTGTTCGTAGGCCTACATGGGTACACTTCCGCTGGTTCTACCCGTCAGGCATTTACCCGTAGGGGGTCTGGAGGTAAGTTTTCCATGATATAAGCATATATTTCTCTTCCCCCTTTTTTTCTTACTAAAGTAATTCATCTCTTCTTTTTTAGAGCGGGGTGATTCATCTGAGCCCTACGTTCCAAGGTGGAAATTGACCGTTGGGGCCAGCCTGAATGATGCTGAGGTTTGTAGGGACCTCATGGTGCATCTTGCCCCTCCTTCTGTGCGAGTGGAGCAAGCAACCCTGACAGACTATCAAGCTACTCAGCGTGCCTGGTTTGAATTGGCACGTGGTTCCTTGGCCCATGATGCGTGGGAATCGCAACAGGCTTTACCTCTCAAGGGATCTCGAGAAGCTTACAACCCCCACCAGGCAGTGTACCTGATCGTTGTAGTATAGTATAGTGACAAGTACCGGGGGATTGATCGTTCAGCTTAGGAATAGTGTCGCTAGGATTAGAAAGCCTAAATACTAGTTCTAAAGGTGAGGGATGATTATTTTTGTGTTTTTATATTTTTTAGAAAGCAATTAAAATCTCGGGTTTTGGAAGAGTGGGCGGAATTAGTTGCTATTCAACTAACCCAATACTAAGATGCAATCAAAATAAAATACTAAAAATGAAAATAAACTAATTATACTAAGGTTGTGAGCAGTAATTGGAGAAAATGTGTTTACTTAGACTTCACTACTCCCTAGATATCTTTTACACGTTAATTACTTGTTATAATTGCATGGATGACGGATTGTATTCCTTAATACCATTCATGGGGTGGCATACATAACTCCCCAATTCTATGAGCTCTTATCTCCTCCTACACCATGCCCAACACAACTATAGGGATTGTAAACAGTGGCTCATGCATTAAATACAACCAATAAAGACCTAGTACGCCTCGGTTCATGTTTCTTAAGACGTTCAAGCATGTTACCATTTGGAGATCTGCCAGTTTTCTTAAGCCTAACATATAAATCATTCATCCAAGACAAGAATAAACAAGTAATCAACACCTAATCAATATCTAGGTTTCATTAGATCTAAGCAAACACAAAAGAGATCTAGCCTAGCATAATGGAATTGAGACAAGAACAAGATATAGACAACCAACACATAGACATATTGATTGAATTAGAAGAACACTTATCTCAATAACAATGCAAGGTATCAAGGGTTTGGAACCCTTGAAAAACCTGTAAAAGTTGCACCAAAATCGTCTTTAGGGTTTCTCCAAAACTTCTCTCCTTAAATGTGAAAAACTAGAAAACTATATATAGGAAAATAGGGATGACGGCATCAAGAACAAAGGTGTGACGCCGTCATCTCGTCGCCAAATACTTCCTCGGACGGCCTTGATCTACTTCTGACGCCGTCAAGGCCTAGGCCGTCACAAAAATTACTCTTGACGCCCTGTGTGTGACGCCGTCATCAACTACGGATTTTAATTCTTGAGATTTGACGCCGTCATAAATTTACTCTTGACGCCTTCATGTACTGTTCCCAGCATGGAAAATTGAGACTTTGCCGTTTTCTTCACTTTTATGCTCCAAAAACGTCCAAAATGGCTTCTTTTCCAGAATTCACTCTCCAAGTACCTAAAATCACAAAAGGAACGATTTAGGGCAATATTTGATCAAATAAATTCGGATTCGGGCTTAAATGACCCCCTAAAAACGGACAATTTTTCGCCTCATCATATACCCTTACACTTGAGATTTGCTTGTCCTCAAGCAAATGCGCTTTTATTCTACTCAAAAGACAAGTTAGGGGTCATTTAACACTAATATAAAAGTAATTACAACAAATAATCGTTCCACTAAAGACCAATAGACAAGCTCGGAGGTCATACACTAGCACCTCACAAATAGTGTTTAGATACTCACATCTCTCGGGTGTAATAAAGTATAAATTACAATATGGAAACGGAAGATATCTCTCACTACCTGTCATAGCAAAATAGATTACCATAGGCTTGGGAAAGGATCAAACCTCCACCACATGGCGTAAGCACCTAGGATAAACTATCAAAGAGGTCTTTTAAAGGGTTGTAACGTTAGGTATAGGGATATGAATTACACGATTTTGTTGGATAAAGGAAGTTTTACTGGTGGCGAGTTAACAATCCTGGTTAATTACATGTACAAGATGGCGTTGCTAAGCCAAGACTAGACTCGACTTAAGCTAAAAAATGAAAAATAACAAAAAACATAAAATGAACATAGAATGAAAAGGGATAGTAGTCCGTATGTTTTTTCTCTTTTTCTAATTTTTTTTTCTTTTTCTTGATTTTTTTTTTTTTTTTTTTTTTTTTTTTTTTTTTTTTTTTTTGTATACACTCTTACCCTACCATCCAAAATAATACATCATAGGGAATGAACATTCCCCTTACACTTGAATCTTTACATACTTTACATTCAACTATTCTAATGACTCGAATTAAGAAAATCAAAACACTTGGAGCACTTTTAAGATTAACGCACATATGGGGGTAATAATATTATGTTCTTCCCCATTACTCCATAAAATAAGTACTTACCCATGAGTCCCAATCATCCCAAAACAATATGTACAAGGATATGACTCGACTTAGCAACCATGTAATCAATTAGAAAGTTAACTTAGGGTTTAACAAATAATAATAATGCACTAAAGATGAGCGCATACACGGAAGGCTAAGGCGATTTGGGTGTACATTTAAGTGGGGTGTAACAAATTCTTCCTTTAAGTAAAATGCTTAATGTTAGAAACGAAAAGATAGGCTCGGAGGGGTGTACTAGGGGTTTCGTGTACTAAAAATGAGTACAACGCTAAGGGTGTGGGAAAAATTAGTTGACTTAACTAGTCAAGTAGTATGACTTAAATGGTCAAGTAATTATGATACGGGTTTAACACAAGGGTGATCCTAATGCCTCTTATCATGTAGTAAATCCTACCACACGAATGTAGTCTCACTAGCGGTCTCGGGATGCATCACTAACGCAAGTTCTAGAATCTAAATGCTACCGGTACACTCATAAGCACTAATAATAAATGCTTTTCCTATCAAATCTAAAGGCGAACCTCACATTTTTGGGTGGAAAATTTTTCTGAATATACGGTTATGTGCTAGTCATACAATCTCCTATCTATGAGACGCTTGCTATGGCTAAAGTTTCACTCCTAAATGTTGTAAAAAATTTTAAATTTGGCGCTAAAATTACACTAACAAGTATTTCTCATAGTTTTATTACACATCTACTATCAAACAAAACAAACTCAAGCGAAAGTGCATATGTAAGGTATCATCTTTTTACCCTCCCCTTACACTTAAGATGAACATTGTCCCCAATGTTCAAGTAAAGAATGTAAAAGTGAAAAAGTAAATAGAATGAAATCAAATACTCCCCTGATTCGCTCGGTATGGATTATAGGTTGGCCAGGTTAAATCTTCCTCCAAGAAAATGAACCATCAAAGCTTCCCTTCCAGAATATAAATCATCTCCTTGTCATACATAACCTGTAAAACCTGACAAAATAGACAAGACAACCTCGCGTAAAATCGGCGGCATCCTATATAAGTTTCTAAGTCCTAGAAAACAAAGTAAGATATAATGCTTGTGGAATGAAGTTTGCAGATTTCCTGGAGATTATAAAACTTAATAATTCACAAAAACCATAAGACTCCGTTAGAAAAACAAAACCGGTAAAATTTCCAGATTTTTAACTCCTGACGCCGTCAAGAGTAAACTCATGACGCCGTCAGAATGGACCTGCAGAAATTCTTATGTTAAGTTTCCGGAAAATTTCTGGAAAAACTTGGTCCTACTTCCTGGAAAATCCTGCAAAACTTCATTATGACTCAATACAAGCATTTGACTCTAACAAATACGAATATACATGTTCATTTAATATTGTGGAGAATCATAATCAGTTTGTTTCTTAAAAACATATTTGGGGTTTCCCCTTACACTTATCTTTTGCAAAAAATACTTCTAGGTTGGAGTTAAGACTAGGCCAAACAACATAGTAAAGTATTCCCACATTTTAATTGAGAAACATGATCAACCAACAATAAAAATAAAGCATGCATACGGAAGCAAATAACAATCAAACAAATAAAATCACACAAAACATGGGTTGCCTCCCAAGAAGCGCTTTTCTTTATTTACGAGTCTTGTAGCTAGACTCAAAGTCATGGGTTACTACGTGATCTCATCATTGGTTTCATTCTCTAGGTCGGCTTCTAAACCAGTTTTGTATTCCGGACCTAGTTGCAAGCATTCTTTGTAGAAACCAAGCATCCTATTTCTAACATACTCTACTCCTCTACTTCTATCCTCCTCATTCCTATAATAAGCCGCTTGCTTATGTTCCTTTTCGAAATTAGAGAGATGGCGGTATTGTTCGATCTTGTAGGGCATTTGATAAGCAACCTCATCATTCTCTTTCTTGAATCTAACTATCCCTAAAGTCGGATCATAACTCATCCTAGTGGCCTCAACAAATGGTTTTCCGAATACTATTTGACTTAGGCAAACATCTATCACCGGACGAATGTCTTCGACAATCATAAAATCGATTTCATAGGTAAGATTCCCTATAATCACATGTAATCCCTTAACTCTCCCTACAAAATTACTTATCAGATTCTTACCGGGCATCATCCTAAAATTGAGTTGCCTCTTCATCACCCAATTGTAATAAGTCCTAGTCATGATGTTCACGGGGGATCTAAGGTCGATGTAAGCTTTCCATATATGCATGTGCCCGATATTACATGGGATGTTAATGTTAGAGGGGTCTCCCATTTTGATAAGGGGGTCGCCAAAGATATATGTTCTCTCGGGACTATCGAATAAATCCTTATGGTATTCCCGTTCTTCCTTGGTTGGCAACTTATCAAAGTATTCTTCTATAGGTTCTACCTCCTCTAATTCCTCATCCTTATAAACCTCAACTTCCCTACTCTCATCCTTACTATCGGCTTCTACTCTAACTTCATCCTTGTCACTCTCCTCTATCTCCTTATCTATTGGCTTAATGGTGACAACATTGACAAAGTGGACATGTTTGGATGATGAGGGGTCCTTAATTTGGATTCCACTATTGGTGTCCCTAGTGTCCTTCCTAGGTGTGATTAATGCTTGGTTGTTGAGGGCTTTCAACAAGTTGTCAATCTTGTTGGTCATGTCCGTTTGTTGTTGGTTGAATTCGGTTTCAAACCTAGCTATGCGGGCTTCTTGAGATGCCATGAACTTTGACATCAATCCTTCAAGATTGTTGGTACTACCATAGTTGTTAGAAGGATTGTTGTTGAAAGTACGGTTGGATGGTGGACCGTTTGGTTGGTAGCGATTAGGCGGATTGGAGGAATTGGGTTGATTTTGTTTCCACCTAAGGTTTGGGTGATTTTTCCATGAGGGGTTGTATGAATCACCGTACGTGTTTGGCTCGGGCTTGAAAGTGTACCACTTATCTCCCGCTTCGTTGGTACGCGTGGATGCGTAGTCCGCAAAAGCTGTTCCGGGGAGTTCCACACAATCACGAGTGTCATGAGGACCACTACATAATTCGCATGAAGAAGTGATTTTGTTCACTTGGCTTGAAGGCTTCGGAGCTTCGTAAGATTTCATGAGAAACTTGACTTGGTCCTCAAGTTCCATGATCCTACGGTCGGGAGTGCTAGAATTGTTCGAAGGCAAAGATATTGCCTTGACCGTTTTGTTCAAATCACGGGGATCATTCCAACTTTCGTTGTCATAGAGAGCAAGATCTTCTATGAGTTCCCATGATTGTTCCGCACTAAGATCACGTAGCTTACCACCGGCCGATTGGTCAATGGTTCGCCTCGTGGGGATGTCGATATGGTCATAAAAAATTTGGACTTGGAGCCAAAGATCTATGCCATGATGAGGGACTTTTTGGAGTAAGTCCTTGAAACGAGTCCATGCTTCATAAAGAGATTCATTTTGATGTTGTTGGAACATCAAGATGTCATTCGTAAGCTTAGTAGTTCTCCCCGGTGGGAAAAATTGAGCAAGGAAACGAGTGGTGAGATCATCCCATGTGGTGATGGATCCCGCGGGTAAACGCTCAAGCCATTGACTAGCTTGATACCGTAGAGAGAATTGGAATAGGCGTAAACGGGTAGTCTCTCTAGTTTCAACACCTAGGTCTATGGAATCTACGATTTTGAGGAAGTCCTTAAGATGTTGGTTTGGATCTTCGGAACGAAGTCCATGGAATGCACATCCGCTTTGCACCAACCGGATGGTGTCGGATCGCAAGGGGGTCACATCGGCTCCGATGAGCTCAATGGTGTTTCGGTAGCCTTGGTGGCTAGGTCGGGAATACTTTCCTAAGGTTCGGGGTCTAAGGGGTTCTAGTGGTGGGTTTTGTTGTGGTGGGATGACGGGTTCAAAGATGTTACCACCTTCCATGATGTCGGATGGTAAAGAGTTACGAACAAAGGCACGAAGAAATAAGATAGACTAAAGAAGACCTAAAAATAAAAATAAAATCTTACTAGAAAGGAATCTAGCAAGTAGACCTAATAAAAAGAAATTCTAACCTAGACAATAACTATTCCCCGGGTTGCGGCGCCAAAAACTTGATGCGTGGGAATCGCAACAGGCTTTACCTCTCGAGGGATCTCGAGAAGCTTACAACCCCCGCCAGGCAGTGTACCTGATCGTTGTAGTATAGTATAGTGACAAGTACCGGGGGATTGATCGTTCAGCTTAGGAATAGTGTCGCTAGGATTAGAAAGCCTAAATACTAGTTCTAAAGGTGAGGGATGATTATTTTTGTGTTTTTATATTTTTTAGAAAGCAATTAAAATCTCGGGTTTTGGAAGAGTGGGCGGAATTAGTTGCTATTCAACTAACCCAATACTAAGATGCAATCAAAATAAAATACTAAAAATGAAAATAAACTAATTATACTAAGGTTGTGAGCAGTAATTGGAGAAAATGTGTTTACTTAGA
>JARVZY010002446.1:0-7500 GCA_030686995.1 Artemisia argyi
GTCTTGGAATGTATTTTCTAAATATTTAAGCCAAAATTACCCAGGAACCCCTGAGTTTCCCACGTTTTGCAAATAGGGACAGTAGGTTATATATTGTTCCAAAAATTGATTTCTAATGTTCCAAACTAGTTTCTAATCCAACCAAACCACTTTCAATCACCACAAATCTAGTCTAATCTTACCATACACCTTCTTAGGGTGTCATGGGTTCCTAAACATCATAAATCAAGTGGATCTAACAAGGATCTAACTATATCCATATCTAGAGTTTCAAAGTTATAAAAAGTATAAATAGAGTGGTATAAACTAACATATGCATATGGATCTTGAATAAAAAATCATGAAACTAGAAAAATGAAAGTATGGAAAGATCAACAAGTGATCTTGAAGCTTACTTGATTATTGGATGAGTTTTGAAGATGATTATGTAAAGAACCTAGGGTTTTATCACAAAACCCCAACTAGATCATGATTAGGACATATTTAAACACTTGATCTTGGAAAAGTTATGGATTCTTGTTGTTTCTTGTTGTTTTGCCGAACACCACAAAGAGAGAAAAAGAAAAATAGTTTGCTTGTTTGATTTGGTGAAATGAATGAGAAATGTAGTTTTTATGTTTTATATTTTATCACTTAGACAAGTTATGACAAGTATTAATGGTTTAGTAAGAAATTCAAGTCTTGTAAGATGATTGGTATGGTAGGGTGGAAGAAAAATATGAATTGTGTAAGTAAATGTTGGGTATTAGTTGGTATTATGTGTTAGTTTGTAGTTTTTAAGGTGTACCGGGTACCGGGTTAACTAAAAATAATTTGTAACGAGATAAAATAAAATATAATGAAGTTGTAAAAATTGTAAAATAATATTCCTGATGAGAATTGGAAGTTAAAATAATGATCGGGTTGAAATAAAGCAAACCGGCGGAGTTATAAGCTTTGACCGGAAAACGTAACAGTTGGTTTGAAAACACCGGGTAAATTAATAATATAATTTTTTTATATTATTATTATGAGTATAAAAATATGTTAGGACCATAGTTGGGATTATCGGATCAATTATTTAAAACAATAGCTCATAAGATAACGTTTATTAGGTTGATAATCGAACGTTTACAAAAATGACGCAACCCACGTATAAATGACAAATTTTCTCCGGAGGTGAATAGTGTTTTATGAATAGTAAAATTTTAAAACGCTTCTCAGAATATCAAACTGACCTCAAAAATGATGAATAGTAAAATGATGAATAGTGATCGATGAATAGTAACCGATGAATAGTAAATGTGAAAGTTCGGGAAAAGACCAGAATTTACGAGTTGTGACAGTCTCTACCCCTTAAGGAACTTCGTCCCGAAGTTCAGTTAACGTTGGTCTCCGAAGTGTTATAAAGGTGAAGATTTATGAGATGAAATGACAAGTTGACGTGTTTCTAGGCGGCGGTTCACGAGGTGAGGAAAAGTATAAGCGTTCTGACAACGAGGGTATACACACACATAAATGAAGCATTTGGAAATTGAGTAGGGGATTCAATCCAGACATAATCTTATTATAGCCATCCTCAGTGTTGCAAAATTCACTTCTGAGTCAGACATAGGTGGTCAGCCTATATCTCACTATCCCGGGTTGAATATAGATGACCAGTCTATCTTCCACCGAGGTTTCATGAATTTTGAAATACTCAGCTTAGTTATACTAATACTATGTCCTTCACAAATACCAAGACGTTCAGAAAGACTAAGGCAGGTGACCAAACTCGAGGTAAAAAGATGAAACTATGCAAGGAGAAACATAACAGGGTGACATATATGATACGTGAACATGCTTATATGAAAGACAATGATATAAATCAACTAGAATAAATGGATATGATAAACCAGATAATGAGACACAATTCTCATCACCTAAGTCAGCAACAAACCACAATGAGGCTTCAGCTTGGCAGGCAGGCACGTGACGGTCATAGGGTTAAGTTTTTCATAAAAGTAGCTATAGTCTAGGTTTTAAAAACACTTAGTTCGCTATAGCCGAAGCTCTGATACCAATCTGTCACACCCCCAAGATCGGGTCCAGCGGAAGCATACGTGTAGCTGGGGTGTAACTCAATCGGTAACACAACACAAGTACAAAAATGGTTTTCACTTTAATTATTTAGAATAAAATCATTTAATCAAAATGTTGAATTTACATCGTTAAAAGTAGTGCGGAAGTAGGCCCTTAAAAGTAGTTTAAAACGGTCCCCATATAAATAATCAGAGTCTTCTATGACCATGCCATGCCCTGCCAAAACCTCCTGTAGCGTGCCATAGGTTAAAACCTGAAAATACATGCTAAAGTGTCAACACGAGGTTGGTGAGTTCATAGAGTTTGTTTAACAAATAAAGTTTATAGAAAAATGTTCGCACAGCAAAGGCATCGTAAATCCACTCAGTTGCAAGTCCCGCCATAAGAGACTTGTAACCTGTGTGTTTACAACCCACTGCTAAAATAGTTTAAGTCTAGTAGTCAAACACCCGTGGTCAATAATAAGTCAAGGCCGCTCCGAACAAGGGAGACTTTATAATGTTGCTCCGAACATGGGAGACTTGAAGTCACTCCACCACCTAGGCGAGATTTATTAGTCACTTTACCGACTTGGCAAAGATTTATTAGTCACTCCACCATGGCGAGATTTATTAAGGATGCTCTGAACATGAGAGACTTTATAACGTTGCTCCGAACAAGGGAGACTTTAAGTCTTAGAACGTACAGTACAATAAGTCCAAAAGTTCAAGTCAAAAGGTTCAATAGTTCAAACAAGTTAATGTCAAGACAAGTCAAAAAGTTCATAATAAAGTTCAAGTCAAAACCATGTTTAAAGAGTCAAGTAATAGTTCAAGTAAAAACGAGCATGTATTCTCCCCCAAAAGTTGACAAAACAATTTAAAAGAGTAGGGGCTATGACTCACCTGGTGCGATAGCTACGATGACAAAGTGGATACACAGAAATGAGGTTCGATCTCTAACCGCAACCTAATATGAATGATAGTGATCTACTTAGATCATGAAAGGATGTAATGAATGCACATGCACATGATACCTATACCACTCGTAACTTGGAAATAATTGTTATAGTCAAAGTAAAGTATTTTTCCATACTTAGGAAAATAAGTCCATCTAGGCTTATAAAAACTTGTCGTAATATATCGTATATAAAAACGTTAGTGTTATATTCCTCGTTTTGAAAACCTTAAGATATCGTCTAGTAGTCGCATAAATAAACCTTGGGTCGTACGTATCTCGTTAATTAAAAATAAACCCCTTGAATAAGAAATCTAGAAAATATCTCATTTAGTACGTAGTTATATTATTTCTAGTAGTGACTAAATATATATATAGTTTTGACGATTTTAAAACGTGTATAACTTGGTCGTTTTAAGCTCATTTTACTCGTTCTTTATATCCACGGATTCGTTTTAGTATATACTAATATATTTTCGATAGCTCGGCTCCTCTAGGTTACGTTTAACGCCTCTATTTGTCCGTCTAAAAATGCCAAACAGCATGCAGTTTTCAGAAAATATAGTTTTCGTCGTTAAACTCGTTTTTGGCGTATCTCCTTCGTTATTAACTCGTTTTCATCCCCGTTTTCGGCCATAGTTCCGTCTTGGAATGTATTTTCTAAATATTTAAGCCAAAATTACCCAGGAACCCCTGAGTTTCCCACGTTTTGCAAATAGGGACAGTAGGTTATATATTGTTCCAAAAATTGATTTCTAATGTTCCAAACTAGTTTCTAATCCAACCAAACCACTTTCAATCACCACAAATCTAGTCTAATCTTACCATACACCTTCTTAGGGTGTCATGGGTTCCTAAACATCATAAATCAAGTGGATCTAACAAGGATCTAACTATATCCATATCTAGAGTTTCAAAGTTATAAAAAGTATAAATAGAGTGGTATAAACTAACATATGCATATGGATCTTGAATAAAAAATCATGAAACTAGAAAAATGAAAGTATGGAAAGATCAACAAGTGATCTTGAAGCTTACTTGATTATTGGATGAGTTTTGAAGATGATTATGTAAAGAACCTAGGGTTTTATCACAAAACCCCAACTAGATCATGATTAGGACATATTTAAACACTTGATCTTGGAAAAGTTATGGATTCTTGTTGTTTCTTGTTGTTTTGCCGAACACCACAAAGAGAGAAAAAGAAAAATAGTTTGCTTGTTTGATTTGGTGAAATGAATGAGAAATGTAGTTTTTATGTTTTATATTTTATCACTTAGACAAGTTATGACAAGTATTAATGGTTTAGTAAGAAATTCAAGTCTTGTAAGATGATTGGTATGGTAGGGTGGAAGAAAAATATGAATTGTGTAAGTAAATGTTGGGTATTAGTTGGTATTATGTGTTAGTTTGTAGTTTTTAAGGTGTACCGGGTACCGGGTTAACTAAAAATAATTTGTAACGAGATAAAATAAAATATAATGAAGTTGTAAAAATTGTAAAATAATATTCCTGATGAGAATTGGAAGTTAAAATAATGATCGGGTTGAAATAAAGCAAACCGGCGGAGTTATAAGCTTTGACCGGAAAACGTAACAGTTGGTTTGAAAACACCGGGTAAATTAATAATATAATTTTTTTATATTATTATTATGAGTATAAAAATATGTTAGGACCATAGTTGGGATTATCGGATCAATTATTTAAAACAATAGCTCATAAGATAACGTTTATTAGGTTGATAATCGAACGTTTACAAAAATGACGCAACCCACGTATAAATGACAAATTTTCTCCGGAGGTGAATAGTGTTTTATGAATAGTAAAATTTTAAAACGCTTCTCAGAATATCAAACTGACCTCAAAAATGATGAATAGTAAAATGATGAATAGTGATCGATGAATAGTAACCGATGAATAGTAAATGTGAAAGTTCGGGAAAAGACCAGAATTTACGAGTTGTGACAAAATGCATGAAGAACTTCGAGGAGGATTCAAATCCGTTGGAAGATGTTTAGGAAGATGCTTGGAAAGAAGAAGAAGTAGAAGATATTGACGTATTGCTACTTGTTATTATTTGGTTCTATTAGACACTTGTACGGTTTGCTATTTGTCCGATTAATTCGGAAATACTTGTGTTATTTCTTGTTTATCTCCTGAATGATTTTTAGACTCTAACTATTATCATGCTACTATCTTAATGTTATGCTATGCTTCTTTTCAATGTGAATTATAATATGTTAATTTGCATGCAAATTTGGTTATTTATATATGTTTATATGTCATCATTCCTAGAGTATATACTTCTAATAGAGCTTGCTGGAAAAACACACTTGAAAAATCACCAAATTCTGCAAATTTTGGGTTTCTGGTCGTCTGTGAAAACACCAGATGGGCTGCCCCCTTAATTTCCTAGGCGGTCCCCTTAATAATTAAGGGGGCCGGCATACAATTAAGGGGACCGGCCATCTGGAACTGGGTTCACTGTTTTCTTTTGCATCTTGTGAACCCTTTCTCTAGTATCAGCTACCATTTCCCATTTTAACCCAACTGATTTTAGCATCTCATTCAACCATTTCAAATACATACCTAAAACAACCATTTTCATACTATAAATTCCCTCCATAATCATCATTCTTCTTCTCATCATTCATCATCTAAATCATCATGACTCCACCAAGCACCTCACACTCCAAAGCCTCCAAGAAACAAAAGCTTGTGGTCATCCCCCCAAAACAACTCTTCATTGACTTAACAAATGAAGAAGATAAAACCCCATCACCTCCACCCAAATGCTCATCCCCAAGTGCACCCAATGCACCATCTAAAAAACCTTCCACTCATGGAACTTCCTCATCCTCCATACCCTCAACTTCATCAATCAATGACTACATCAACTCACACTTGTCACCACAAGTATCATCACCACTTCCTACACAAGAACCTATGTCCACCCATCTTACCATCTCACTTTCACCAATAACACCTCTTGATACTCATCTTTCATCTCCACCAATTATACCACCATTCTTTGCCAATCCCGTGCCTTGGAGGCTACTTGAATCCCATGGGGATACTTGTCTTTGTTGTATCCACAACCGCACCGTCATCTTTGGCCTTAGAGATGAAATTCAATATATGTTTTCATATATTGAACATTTGCTTACCAACCCACCACCACCACCAACTCCACCATCCTCTCCAATCATTCCTCCACCACAATTCTCACCCATTCTTCCACCATCACCATCATGCTCTCCAAATTAAGCATTTGATATGCTTAATAAATAAAGCCTCTACCACCCTTTTGCTTGCAAGCTCTATGAAGACCATGTACTCTTTGCATGTTGATGTATTCTCCTAGTTGTTTATTTGTGTACTAGCTTTTCTACTTGTAATCCTTATTGCTACTTGTATGTTGTGTCTTAACACAATCATTTCTTTTATATGAATGCTTTCTTTAAACCATGCATATTTCTTTTTATCACCTAATATATGTTTGCATGAATATACTTGTGCTTCTAATATTTTTGTGTTGCAAAGCATTCCATAGCTCGTTCTCTTGGTGCCCCCAAATGAGGGGGAGTACACATCAAGGGGGAGATAGCTTCCCGTCAAATTTTCACGTTTGAAAATTGTCGGCATAACCTTTTTGATTCAACAAAAAGGGGGAGAAGTAAATATAAACTCACTAAAATACTTGTTTAAAAACTAATTTTTGAGCTAATGAGTTTAAGTTTTGTAATCATCAAAAAGGGGGAGATTGTTGATATAAATAATGTTTAAAAATGTTATTAATATCTATCAATAAACCTATGTTTTGATAATCACAAAACTCAAATTAAATTAAGTCAAGATTAAGACGTAAACAAGTATTTGGTAACAAATATTTACCTCTACATCTAATATCACTTAAGGTATGCATAAACTAAGCATCTTATGCATTACATAATCAAAGGAAATTTTGTCTTAAGACATAACATCTTATAAAATGATATAAACATTTTATATATATTTGTAAATCATTTTTGGTAATGCTATATTAAACTACAAAGATATGATTTCAAATTTCCAACCAAAAAGGGCAAATTTTCTCCAAAAAAACTTTTCCAACGTTCAGGAGGGCGGCCCCCTTAATTTTACTAGGCGGCCCCCTTAATCATTAAGGGGACCGCCCCCTAATTAAGGGGACCGGCACACTCCAGAATAGTATTTTCTGGCCCTATAAATATTGGATCATTTCACATATTTTTCTCACCTTTTTGCACTATAAACTTTCTGATCCAACCTCCATTTCTAGATCTAAAATCCTTTGATCATATAATTCATAAGTCTTTGTTTCCAAGTGATCCAAAGCTTCATCCACTCAAGTGCAAGAAGAAGAACACTCCTCTACATCCATCTAATTGTAGTAGTGTTGTGAATAGCTAGTTTCATATTGTAGTAGTGTTAGATATTTGTAAAAGTGTTGTGTGAATTTGTTGATTGTAGAAACTGGGTGTG
>JARVZY010002446.1:12500-22661 GCA_030686995.1 Artemisia argyi
CACTCAACCTTTGTGTTGACATTTTTAGCATGTTTATCTCAGGGAATTAGCAGCATGATGGCACGGAGCTGTCAAAAGGGCACGGGACCTCCCTTTTACATTAAATAATTTATCATTCATTTCAAACTCACTACCTCTTTTGAAAGCATTCTCTCTATGAAAATGTTTTGTACTCTGAATATTTGAGTTTTCATTGAATGATATAAACTCTACCTTTTGAACTATGTTCCTATGAGTTTGACTGCGATTCAATTACGTAATTACCCCGATTAAGTCTTCCGCTGTGTTCTGAAATTTTCGGGGTGTTACATATCACTCTTAGCCAAGCTAATCTTTCAGGTTTGTGAAACCTCGGTAACCCTCTTGTGATATGTTTTACCCAGTAACATAGACCATGATCTTTGTTTGCTAATATATTTTCCATTACCATCGTTGACTCAAATTTTAGCAGAATCTCTAAACGCCCTAGATGTTTTATGTGACATTCTCCTGGACCTTCTTCCAAACACAGGTTAGAAATTGACTCCAAATGGGTTAGCTTAGCTACTTTACCAACCAAACAATTGTCCAAGAAACTTGATAACTTTTTAGATGGAACCCATTCTATGAAACTGTTATGACAATAGTCATAATCTTGTTTGTTGCTCCTCCTCGCTCCACAATCTCCTTCTACATTGCTTCTCACTGCATGGGCATATGAGCTATGTTTTGTCACTCCTTCTCGAGTTCTTTTCTCTTTTGTTGCCTCCCAAACACTTGTGAACACTGGACCTTTCCGACTTCCCCCACTTTTTTTGTTACCCTCGTAGAAAAGCCTTAACTTAAAACTTCCAATCCATATTGTATTGAGTCTCTGTTCCATCAGCTCTACACTCTTCACCCTTTTGAACCTTTTGTCCATTCCTTAATCTTTTCCTTGCCATGTATACGTCCACTAAGTCGCCATAACGTTTGAACAATCTCCAAAGTTGGTCAACCGGCCAGTTCTCCGGGAAATTGAAAAATAAAAATGACCATGTTTAATTTCGTTTGACTCTTGGAAAATCACCTCTTGAAGCTTGAATTTGATTGAGGAGGTAATTAATAAAACATTAGTAGTTGAATTTTAAATATATTATGTGGAGTTAAGTGTAAAATTATAAATCTCCATGTTTTTTTATAACTTTAGATAATAAACAAATAACCCCCTTACACTTTATACCCCTTACACTTTATAATATGAACTTTGTTTACAATTACATGAGTATTAGTGTTGGTTTGAGACTTCCATCCATTAAACTAATTACAAAATTTTATAAATGTACGAATTAGTTTTAATATACGTTAAATACTTTTGAAATAAATATTAGTTTCAAACTTTCATCTATTAAAATATCTTTTTACTATGTACGTTAAATATAAATAAGAACTCATGTTATCATATTTAAAAGTTTAATCTATACGTACACGGGTTTGAATATTAAATACAGTTAAATTATTATTAACGGTAATATAAATATCAAATGGTAAGTACGAGTTGCTGTGATATGAAAATAAATATACGCGATTGTACTTATAACGACTCAGGTAATTATTATTTAAAGTTTATATGCGGAGATCCGGAAAAACATTTTTAAAAAACTTAATCAACGCTCATTATGTGCTATTAAATTCGCACATTTTGTATAACATGATATCAATAGTTAAAGTTAAACAACAACATCACCCTTAACATTAACATCTATGTCAGCTAAACAAAGTTAAATCTTTCATCCAATAAAATTTTTACAAAATATTAATTGATATTAATACATAATGAAAAACTCATGCATACTTATTAGTTGTATTTCTATCGTAATTTTCACGGGTAAATTCTTATACATCCATATAATAAACAAAAATTTTAAAATAAATTTGATTTATGTGTAAACCCATGTGATCAAATAACCTTTGGCCCAATAACATTATAAGGAAATACGCTCAAGAATGCAATACAAGGTTGATTTCACAGTTATATTTACAATTTCTGCTAACTATTTTTCTTACTTTCGCACATGTTGATGCTCTAACTTTTTAAAATATACATAAGATTTTATGTTTTTAAACGATAATACTATATAATTAAATTTTTCTGAAAAATCCCGTGCGTGCACGGGTATTATACCTATTTTACGCAAAACATGCTTTAAATACATTGTACATCATGTGTTCAAAACATGTATTTTGGGTATATATGGCATTTTGATGTTTATACCGGGTATATAAAGAATTATCCCTCAAAACTAATATTTATACATTTTTTATTAGTTTTATGAATATTTGACGGTTTAGTTTTCGGTTCATATAAAACCAAGACCTGAACCAAAACTTTCGGTTTTTTTAAAAACCAAAATTGCATCATCGGTTTTAGAGAATTGGTTCGGTTCTTTTGGGACGGTTTTTTGGTTTTTGTTCGGTTTTGTTGCTCCCCTAGACTAAACTAGTTCACGTTTGAGTTTTGTTAACTAATAAAAAAGTTTGATTTTGCGATTGAGCTCTTATACAATCAATTGGAACTTTTTTTTGGATATCAATTAAATTATCTTTTTAATCTTCTTTTGTAAGGAAATTACATTTACAACTTTTGACCAAACGTTTATCATCATTCTCCCAGTGACAATTTTCGAATTATATTTGAGGAACTATATACCGATGTGTGTAATAATATAATTAGCTAATCGATTATTTCTATACCTGCAGTTAGATCTAAATCTAGGTTTTTGATGTTTATTAATTCAAATTATATCGCATGTTACTGTAGTTTACGAGTCAATGTGTGATATTTAATCTTGTCATCGAAATGAACGTGCTTTTAATGACATGATAGGAACGATGAGTGAGGTTTTTGAAGGATATGAACGTCAATATTGCGAGACTTCTGCGAGTTTATCGCGAATATGTACCTCTGCTGGTGTCCTCGATAGAGGTAAGTTATATAGGAGGCTATTTTTGTTCACATTGTTGGTAATTTTGGTTTGTTTGATTTTGCATGATGTTTTGTTATAATTTGTACTACTACAAAATAACGTATCTATTGAATTATAGTTATGCTTCTTTCATCGTACACTTAGAAATGGCATGGTGCTAAATCACATGATACTCATAATAGGTTATAGTTCTAGGGTTCAAACATCACCATCTACACATTTGTGAGAAAAATGGTCGGAAACAGTCATGGGATACCTCGATCAGTTAGGTCGCGTGCATCCGAGTCAAAAAGACTCGCCCTCCCCTGCCCCGGGTAACCTAAACAAGGAAAATTACCTCATTTGTTTGGTGAAGTAGAATACGTTTTAATCTTATCAGCCACGGAAAAGGAAAAAAATATGTTTGTCTATAAAGTTAGTAAAAATGTTCATGTATATTGTATGCTAAGACATACAGCACATAAGCAATAAGGATTTCTAGAGGTGTTTTGTTGATGAGTCACTCCTGGCCTTTCATTGTGATACTGTTGGAAAGACTTACTGAAATTACGAGTATCTAAACTTCAGTGCTGAAGGTATAGTAATATAAATGTATTAACGAGCAAAGAATGTGGTATGGTATATGGAAGCCGTGGAATAATTGCTGGTTTGTTGGCTTGATATATGGGGGGTAGCTTAAGTTAGGTGATATGGTTCACGCTGACGTGTTATATTGCTTTTTTGTTATAAACGGTTGAAAAGGCGAGAACAGGCATGCAAGTTGGTTTTATAATCCTATTCTCTTGCCCTGAAGGTTATGAACTTTGTATCTGATGTTAAACTAAAGTGGACATAGGACTTTTATATTGGTTGTTTATGGAATGAATGTATCTCTTAAGAATCGTCAAAATCAATCATGATGAAGCAGTTCACCAATTAACATCAGCATTTCCTGATCCTTTATGCTAATTACATCCTTATAAAAGTAGCTTTTAGATGACATTCTATTCTCAGAATCCCTTGTTCTAGATTACTGATGGTTTGGGTGTATGTTGTATATACAATTAGAGACATAATTTATCTAGTAGTGGGCCACATGATAATTTTGTATCTTGTTAGTTGAATCTTTGTCACAACTCATTCAAATGAGTGCTACTATCTTACTATGATGAAGTTGATTTCATAAAGATATGTCCGGTCGCTTGAACATTGGTCAATCCTAGTTTTTGTTTGTCGTCTAGTGTTTTCGCTCGATGACAGATAATTTGCAATCGTATAACCGGTGAGTATTTAAAATTCACCTGAAAAGAAACTTGATACATAGTTTGACATTTCGTTTGTGATTTTTCTATATTTATGTGTATGCTAACTTCAATTATGTGCAATTGACACTTACATCCTTTCATATTTTCTTGTTTTAGTGCTTAATTATCTGAAATTTATTGTAATCAGAGCAAAAGAAGCAGAAACTTTCAGAAATAGCAGGAGGATTAGATGAGGCTGAGACTCTGGTATCCTAAATATCTATGCTATGGTTTCAACTTTATACTCTCTTGTATCAAATACAAATTTGTTACACCAAAAAACTGATGCTGTTTATGCCTCCTAGTTGCGGAAAATGGACCTTGAGGCTAGGAGCATGCCACCTGGCATCAAAGCCTCGCTTCTAGCCAAGATATGTGAATATAGAAACGACCTCAACATACTGAAAAGTCAAATCAAAAGGCTCGACTCAAGCAATGCTAATGTAGCTGAACGAGACGAGCTATTGGAATCAGGAAGGGCAGACGCAATGCAGGTTCTCTCTCCCTCGATTCTTAGTGTTGACAAACAAATCGACGCTTATTTTCTGTGGGGTTTTATTATTCATTTCTCTCAACTCTGGATACTAACGGTCCTTTACCATTGACAACGAATAGCTGTCTGCTGATCAGAGAGGAAGATTGATGATGTTGACAGAGAGGTTAAATAAGTCAACTGACAGAGTCAAGGAAGGTAGAAGAACAATGCTGGAAACTGAGGAACTTGGTGTTTCAATTCTTCAAGATCTACACCAGCAACGTCAGTCACTCCTCCATGCAAATAAAACTGTATGATTCCATTTCTTTAACTCTGGTACTCTATTTGTAAATCGCGTAGTTACTGTTATAAAATTAATTCATTCTATGTTATTCATCTTTTATAAACTTTGAGTTATGTTCTAGTATAACAGCGGGCAGGTTGTATAACGGGTCTACCCGCACAAAATTTTGTACTAGTCAAGTGGGTCAGGTTGGGCTGACCCCAAACCCTTTTCAAAATATGTGGAACTTTTTATAGACATTTACTGGGTTAAATAATATACTCCATACGAGTAAAATGATGTAAAAGGTTTGTGCTTACACATATACTTCATACGACTTAACTGGTCGACCCATCAGAGTTAGAACATAAGCCTGAACTAGATTTATCATGCAAAAGTTAATACAAGATGCTTGTTCTGCAGCTCCATGGAGTGGATGATAATATCGGTAGGAGCAAGAAAATTCTAACGGGTATGGTGAGGAGAATGAACAGAAACAAATGGATTATAGGTTCAATTGTTGCAGTCTTAGTTCTTGCAATCATTCTAATCCTTTACTTCAAGTTGGCCAATTAGCTCTCTCAGCTTTCTTCTCCCTGCTCCAGTTTGCCACATTTTTGGCCCTAACGGAAGCAAATTTTGACCATTCTTTGTGGTCGGTAATTAAATGAATGAAAAGTTACCTTTCTCCATCGCATTATGTTTTCGATTCCTCAAAGTGTAGTATTCACTTCAACTCTGTTACATAAAAGCAAGGTATTCCATTGAACTGGTAATAAGATACATTCTGAAGCATACTAGCTAAATAATAGTAAGTTTTGGTAAGAACATGCTTCTAATAATATCATTTTACAAAACTATCATGTCAAAGTTCTCTACTAAATTGTTTATGGTAACTTTACAAACAGGTAAGAAATTTTCCACTTCTCCCCAACAAAATCTGCACAATGCCGTCATTTTTCAGTTAGGCGAGGTGAAAAAAGACAACGCTCATGCAAGAATATTGCTTCTGAAATCGCAAGGGACATAAATTCTCTTGCTCCAGAAGCTGACATACTTCAATAGATAATACCTGCAAATCCACAGCCTTCATGCCTTGGAAAATCATGATAGTACCTCAAAATAACAATGCCCACATGGTAGATGATGATGATGATGATGATGATTGGCGTAATCTTAGCTATGGAAAGCTGCATAATTGTTTTCTGGGGATGATGAATCTCTACCAGCTTGATCTTCCTCTTCCTCATCGTCATCATCATCCTCATCGAAATCATTAGAAGTGGGTTGCCCATTAAGATCAACGTTAATCCCATTAATCTTCCTCACAAACTGTCCTCTGACACGAGGTCGCCTCTCTGCTAACTTTTTCCTATTAACATACCTGATTTTCTTGTCAAAACAGCGTTCCTTCCTCTTCTGCCTGAACTTGAGCAAGGCTGCTTCTCTACGGTCAAGTTTAGGTACATTTACATTATTAGAAGATGAACCACCATATGAGGGCCAAGGATGCATGCCAGGTGGCATCTGGCCAGGCAAACAAAGATTAACTGGGTAGTAAGGGTATGATGTCATTCCTGGCATGTGATGAGGAGGACAATGTGGAACATTCATGTTCTGCTGGTACATTGATGACGAGGATGACATCATAACATGATTCATTGGTCCCGGAAGGTAATAGGGATAGGCAGAATATGGATTAAAACCCGAAACATCAGGATGATGGTTATTTCCTGATTGTTGCGTTTCTGAAATCTTTGAGCTCATTTGCGGTGAGTATTCTGGCTGTGAAGGGGGTGTCGAAGATGTGTCTAATGACATTGAATCAGGGAAGCTGTTATTGTTATGAAATTTCTCCGAACCAGGTGTACAAACATCCACTTGAGTATCACTAACAACATGTTCATCCCATGTACTAATTTTTTCCTCGAGATGCACATACTGGGTAGCATTTTCATTAGTAAGGTTAATGGTTATACTATCCACCCGCTCACCACCTAAACTTAGTTTGCTTTCCAATTGTGGGGGAGGGGCTTCCTCGATAGTTATGTCTCCCCCAAGTGTAGTACTAGTGAACATGCTTGATTTAACATATGTGAAGAACGCTGACGACTGACCTATCCTTAATTCACTCTTCTTTGGACCAAACATAAGTTTCCCTGGATATACAGCTACAAACTACGTCAACTCACATGATTAAAACACTGGCAATAAATAGGATTAGGATCAGTTAAATGAAAAACGGGGATGCTAACCTCGATGTCGCTCATTAATTTCTGGCACGTTTGGTCGGTCATCTGATAAATTAACAAACTGTGTGTTCATAAGACCAGGAGCTATATTCACATTACTCTGTAAAATAAGAAGTTGGTTAAGCAAGCATCACCACGAAACTAGCCTCACGAAGATCAATGATGCATACTATAGGAAACTGTAGAGGTGGCAAAATGGGATACTTGGCCGGTTGGGTAACGGATAAAAAATGTCGTTCTAGTTCAGGTCGAAATCAGCAGTTCATGTTGGGCTGACCAACAAATACTTTTTTGTCCCTTTTTAAATATTTTATGCAATAAATTGAGTTAGGAGGTTGCGTACGTTAAAAATAGACTTTAGCAACTTTTAACCTGTTTGAAACTTTGACCCATTCAACCAATAAGATCTATTCCTTTTTTAGCATAGAATTTTTTATTTGATCCGTTTAAGATTACGAGGAGGAAAAAAAAAAAAAAAAAAAAAAAAAAAAAAAAAAAAAAAAAAAAAACCAACAACAACAACAACCACAACCACAACCACACACACACACCCACCCACACACAACAACGACCACCCTATTGACTCATTAAGTAAAAAGGTAAAATTTTCCATTTCCAGGTAAGCGTAAACATATGCAAGCTGATACAAATAATAATAAGTTGATGTTATAGCATAATGGAGTAACTCCTATTTTCAGTTAGAAAAGACTCGTACCTCAACTTCCCGAGGAATGGACAAAGACATCTCTGGATTGGAAGTCCTACGTGACTTCTCCTCTGTATCATCCTCGGAAAACAGAGTGGTGCTGTTGGTATTAGCATCACTATGATCTGAGTGCATTGGATCGAATTCACAGTTCAGGATGTTCTTCTCAGCCAGACCAAGCTGTCCAAAGTAAAGTTTAGCGAACAATAACAAGACACAACGTTGTATTACTAGTATGTAAAGTTGAAAACCATCAGCGATCATACATGTGTAAAACTACAATGGCGGATCAAAACAGACAATACCACATTTAGAAAATAGAGCTCATAAGCCAGGACCACTTTCCAACCCGTTCCAGATTCTATTGATTCCACACCGGTTATTTAAGTTAAACCATACTTACCATTCGTCGTCTCCTCCACATGTGTGTCCACAAATTTAAGAGCTCATTCGTTCGCAAGGGTTTCACAAGATAATCAGCTGCACCAAGCCTCAAGCATTTAACAACAACAGCAACCTCATCCTGAGCAGACATCACTGCGGGGGGGAAAAAAATAATAATAATAATAATAAAAATAAAAAAATAAAAAAAAAGCCACACACACAAGGAAAATAAAACAATCTCCAAAAATCCAGAAAAACGAAATGAAAAACCAAAAACATAAAGACAGTCTTACTGATGACGGGAATCCGTCGCAGATCTTTGTCTCTCATGATATATTTTAACATCTTGAAGCCTTTAGCCATGGGAAGATCAACCTCAGAAAGAATAATATCTATGTCAGGCCCCTCCGCATTCAGGGCATCAATCACTTGCCTCGGGGATCTAACTGGAGTCACTGTAGAACACCGATCATACTCTAAATCAGAGGTATGCAGATCTTAATAAACTACCTCTTTCATGATCATACATGAATCATCAACAAGTTCCCAAATTAAAATATAAATTAGAACTACCCAAATAAACCTAATACAAATTTACATATTTTTAGTCGTCTTTAGCAAAAATACTCTTAAATGGTGATTAGATCAAACATGCCAAATCAGAAATGCCCGTATATTACTTAGAAGACTGTACCACTGATATGAAATCAGCAATAAACTGAATCACTGATATGATCAAGAAGTTAAAGTCTAACTAACCACTCATGGGTGGCCTAGTAGCAAAAAGCTTGTGAACATCATCATATTTAAATGTGAGATATCTCAAGTTCAATTCCTACTAAATGTGGCCACGCCAACAAGAAATGCTACATCCACAAAAAGTTTGCAAAATTATATCCACACAATGACTTGTCAACTAATTGTGGAGGGTAAAAAAGAAGACACAGAGATTATTATGCAAAATGATTGGACCACTACACATGCCAAGTCATTTTGTAGGTATAATTTTGTAAACTCATTGTAGATGTAGCATTGCTCCCACGCCAACCTTCGGAAAAAGAGGTTTTTTTACCCGGTTTGAGTCAGGGCGGCGATGGGTTTAAACCCAAACCCCGTGGGTTAGTCCGCCAAAAGCTCGCAAACCATACAACAACAACAAATCCAATCCCACCGGAGCAGGGTAAAAAAGCTTGCAAACCATGGTTACCAAAAATAAAAATAAAAAAGTTAAATTCTAACTAGCCTAACCAACTAATTACAATTTCACACAAATTTACGCGTTGTCTCTATTTGATCTTCTCTTCAATCACTTCATGGATAACTAGATCACACCAACTAATTAGCAGCTAACTCGTCAAAACAATATATATATAAAGAACAACAAAAAAGCTAAAAACAAACTTTTTATACCTTGATATGAACATTTAGAAAGAAGATCATAGACCTCAACTGAACTCTTCATATCATTATCACATAGCAAAATCCTCACTTTACTTCGATCAATAAAACCCTCACCACCACTCTTCAATATTTCATTTGGTTCCATACCTCCCTCCTAAATATATTACAATCACACCAAAAAAAATATATATTTCTAAAAATAGATCAACTATTACATAACTTCCATTAAAACTCAATTAAAACAACTAACTAGCTATTTATATATACATAATCATCTCGGTTAAACCTTTCTATTTTTAGAAAGTTCATCAGATCAATCATATCCTAATAAAATACATACTATCCCTAACAGATCACCGTTAAGTGTGTGTTTGTGTGTGAATAAACAAGGTCGTCTTCTTTGATTAGTTGAAGAAAAAAAAAATGTTTTTT
>JARVZY010002447.1:0-19721 GCA_030686995.1 Artemisia argyi
TTGTAGACCTATTAAGTTTGGTGGAACTGAAGGAGTGGTTTACTTGGTTAGGTGGATTGAGAAGACTGAATCAGTGTTTAATGTCAGTGGTTGTGCGGAGAATGCGAAGGTAAAGTTTGCTTCTTTTACTTTCAAGGATGAAGCTTTAACTTGGTGGAACAACTACCGAAATGCAGTTGGAAGTGATGTAGCTTATGCCATGACTTGGGAGCAATTTAAGTCTTTGCTGATTCAGACTTATTGCCCAAGGAATGAGGTCAAGAAACTAGAGATTGAGTTTTGGAACCACAATGTGAAAGGTAATGATATGGCGACTTACAATCGTCGTTACCAGGAATTAGCCTTGTTGTGCCCAGATATGGTGAAAACTGAGACTCAAAAGATCGAGAGGTATACTGATGGGTTGCCTGTAGTTACGAGGAATGATGTGATTTCTGCTAGGCCTGCAAACATCCATGAGGCAATCACCATTGCTCAACAACTTATGGATTCATTGGAATTATAAGAAGCTGATAAGGAAAAGAATGGAAAGAGAAAGAGAGACCGTCACTCTAAGAGTAATGATCACCGAAGCAAGAGACAAGCTAAGGCTTATGCTATTGGGAATGGAGATAAGAAGAATCAGAACGGTGATGCACCCAAGTGTGATCGTTGCCACCAGCATCATACTGGATGGTGTAGTGTGAAATGCCAGAATTGCTCAAAGAAAGGACACACAGCTAGGGACTGTAGAGCTCGACCTCTTGCTATGGTTCAAGCTGCTCCTGAGATGAGAAATAAGGCAGATGTTACTTGTTATGGGTGTGGAAAGAAGGGACACTATAGGAATGAGTGTAGAGAATCGCGGAACCGTGGAAATCAAGGCTCGGGTGGTAATGGGTACAATTATGGAAATCGTGGAGCTGGAGGAAACCGTGGACGACAAGATAATGGGGACCAACGTGTGGAAGCTGGAGCTGCTCAGGGAAGAGTGTACGCACTCGGGAACGAGAGAGGAGAAGATCCGAACGTCGTTACTGGTACGTTCCTTCTCAATAATCGTTATGCTTCCATACTATTTGATACTGGTGCCGATAGAAGTTTTGTGTCCACTACGTTTGCACCCTTACTAGAAAAACCCCCGATGGCCTTAGGAATTGGATATGATATTGAGTTAGCAAATGGAAACCTAGAAAGGATTAATACCATCATTCTTGGTTGTACGTTAAATTTCTTGAACCATCCTTTCAACATAGATCTTCTACCCGTCACGTTAGGAAGTTTTGATGTAATCATTGGTATGGATTGGTTGTCGAAGTATCGTGCTCACATACTTTGCGACGAGAAGATCGTGCGTGTACCATACGGAAAGGAAGTCTTAAATATATTAGGAGACCGAAAGGATTCTAGGAGCCCATCCCGCTTAGCAGTCATATCTTGCACAAAGTTACCGAAGCTAATGGAGAAGGGATGTTACCTTTTCTTAGCCCAAATTTCTAAGAAGGGCGAGACGAAGAAAAAGGAAAGGTGCATTGGAGATGTGCCTATAGTTTGTGATTTTCCTGATGTGTTTCCTGATGATTTGCCGGGAATCCCGCCGACTAGACAAGTGGAGTTTCAGATTGAGTTGATACCTGGAGCTGCACCTGTAGCACGAGCACCCTATCGTCTTGCACCTACCGAACTGGAAGAGTTGTCGAAACAATTGGCGGAGTTAGCCGAAAAAGGATTCATAAGACCAAGTTCTTCACCTTGGGGAGCCCCAGTCTTATTCGTGAAGAAGAAGGATGGATCGTTTCGTATGTGTATTGATTATAGGGAATTGAATAAGTTAACGGTGAAGAATCGATACCCGTTACCTAGGATCGATGACTTGTTCGATCAACTTCAAGGATCGAGTGTGTATTCGAAGATCGATTTGAGGTCGGGATATCATCAACTTCGAGTTCGCGAGGAAGATATTCCGAAAACGGCTTTCAGAACCCGTTACGGGCATTACGAGTTTCAGGTGATGCCGTTTGGGTTGACTAACGCACCAGCAATATTCATGGATCTCATGAATCGTGTGTGTAAGCCTTACTTGGATAAGTTCGTGATTGTATTCATCGATGACATTCTGATTTATTCAAAGAGTGAGAAAGAGCATGAGGAGCATCTAAGACTCATTTTGGAATTGCTCAGGAAGGAGAAACTCTATGCCAAGTTTTCGAAATGCAAATTTTGGATTCCGACAGTACAATTTTTGGGTCATGTGATTGACAGACAAGGAGTCCACGTGGATCCTGCTAAGATTGAGGCGATAAAAGATTGGGCTGCACCTACAACCCCGACCGAAGTTCGTCAATTTTTGGGTTTAGCTGGTTATTACCGAAGATTCATCGAGGAATTTTCGAAGATAGCTAAACCATTGACCAAATTGACTCAAAAGAGTGTTACGTATGAATGGGGAGATAAAGAAGAGGAAGCGTTTCAATTGCTTAAGAAAATGTTGTGTAGTGCTCCTATCTTAGCGTTACCAGAAGGTAACGAGGATTTCGTCGTATATTGTGACGCCTCACATAAAGGTTTAGGATCCGTGTTAATGCAACGAGAGAAAGTGATAGCTTATGCTTCCCGACAGCTCAAAAAGCATGAGAAAAACTACACTACCCAAGATTTGGAGCTCGGTGCTGTGGTTTTTGCTTTAAGAATATGGAGACATTATTTGTACGGAACCAAGTGTGTTGTGTTTACTGACCACAAAAGTCTACAACACATCTTGAATCAAAAAGAGCTCAACATGAGACAGCGACGTTGGATTGAGTTGCTAAGCGATTATGATTGTGAAATTCGCTACCACCCTGGTAAAGCAAACGTTATTGCTGATGCTCTTAGTCGAAAGGAAAGAGTACCACCGTTACGAGTTAGGTCATTAGGAATGACTATCGTATCGCCATTACCGTCTCAAATACTTGAAGCTCAAACGGAAGCGTTGAAAGCAGAAAATAGATCTGCCGAGAATATATTTGGGATGGCTGATAATGAGAAAGGATTGGTTAAGCGTTCTGATGGATTATTATGTTTTGGAGATCGGATTTGGGTACCTTTATATGGAGAAATTCGAGAATTGATTATGCATGAGTCGCATAAGTCAAAGTACTCCATTCATCCTGGTCCCGATAAAATGTACCAGGATCTTAAGAAGTTCTATTGGTGGCCAAATATGAAGGCAGACATAGCATCGTACGTTAGTAAGTGCTTGACATGCGCCAAGGTTAAGGCTGAACACCAGAGACCGTCAGGATTACTAACGCAACCAGAACTTCCAGTCTGGAAATGGGAGCGGATTACTATGGACTTCATTACCAAATTACCGAGAACAGCTAGCGGTTGTGACGCTATCTGGGTAATTGTGGATCGTCTGACAAAGTCTGCTCATTTCTTAGCTATTAGTGAAGATGATAGTGTGGATAAGCTTGCGAGGTTATATGTGAAGGAAATTATTTCGCGACATGGAGTCCCGATATCTATTATTTCGGATCGTGATAGTCGTTTTACGTCAGCTTTGTGGCGATCACTTCAAACAGCTTTGGGGACGAGGCTTGATATGAGTACTGCATATCATCCCCAAACCGATGGTCAAAGTGAGAGGACCATTCAGACGTTAGAGGATATGCTTCGTGCATGCATAATAGACTTTGGTAAAGGCTGGGAGAAGTATTTACCCCTTGCGGAATTCTCTTATAATAACAGCTACCACACCAGTCTTAAAGCTGCACCATTCGAAGCTTTGTATGGCAGAAAGTGTCGTTCGCCTATTGGTTGGGCAGAAGTTGGAGATAGTCAACTTACAGGCCCTGAGCTTATTTTGGAAACTACCGAGAAAGTAACTCAGATTCGTGATCGGTTGCAAGCGGCCAGAGATAGGCAGAAGAGCTATGCCGATCAGAGACGTAAACCTTTAGAGTTCCAGGTTGGAGACAAAGTAATGCTGAAAGTCTCGCCTTGGAAAGGTGTAATACGTTTCGGGAAACGTGGTAAACTCAACCCACGCTACATTGGACCATTCTTGATCTTAGAAAGAATTGGGCCCGTGGCTTATAGGTTGGAATTACCGTCCGAACTGAGCAAAGTTCACGACGTGTTTCACGTGAGTAATTTGAAGAAATGTCTTTCTGATGAAATGCCCGTCATTCCAATGAGGGACATTCGTGTTGATGAGAAACTGAATTTTGTGGAGGAACCGATTGAGATTTTAGATCGTGAAGTTAAACGACTCAAGAGGAGTCGCATTCCGCTCGTCAAGGTTCGTTGGAATTCCCGACATGGACCAGAATTTACGTGGGAACGTGAGGACGAGTTCAGGAAGAGATATCCGAAGCTTTTCACTTCGTAGATGAATTTTTCCAAGTGAAACCCGGGACGGGTTTCCTTCTGAGACGGGGAGGATGTGACAACCGGCAGTTTAGGGAGCTATTTTAAAAAAAAACCCGCATTTCAATTTAAGTTCGTTTATAATTTTTATTTGAAATTTTCATTTCACAACGAACTTGTAAGACCTATTTTATGGATATTTTATTTAATGACGTTATGGAATTCGTGAATTATGTTCATAATTCATTTTTGATTATATGATCGGTGATGTATATTTGAAATTCTCACTTGGTACTACGTTGACTTTGGCACTAGGATTACCTAACGACAGTTTTATGATTCGTCTTAACGAGTCCGATATATTTTTAATTATTCACGAGAGGTTCTCGAGTAATGTTGAAATTTTAAAGTGAGTTCGGGTTCGGGCCACATGTTTTTACATTTAACCGCGTTACCCGCTCCACCGTAATAATATTATTATTATTACTACTATTATTATTATTCTTATTATTAATATAACTTTTATAACAAAAAAAAAAAAAAAGAAGAAAAGTTAACAAAAGGGGTGTTGGTCCGGTTTTTCACCCACACACACAAACTCACTCACTCATTTCTCATCTCTCTCTCATCTATCTCTTCCCCATCTTTCTAAAACCTAGCCGCCGCCGACACTATTCCGGCCACCACCGCCGTACCTCCGACCTCCCCAACAAAACAAATACCACCATTTTGTTCCTCTCTTTCCCCTCTTTCTTTTGATATAAGAAACTCATCCTAGAACCATCATTAACACCATCAATCTTGTACAAATCCGTTCGAATTTTTAATAGTTTTCTAGATCCGTGCTTTTGGAGGTTTAAGAAGGTGAGAAGGAGACGTTTTTGGGTTTTGGGAGCCACGATTTGGCTTTTATCCATGGCTACACGGATAATATTATGGAGAATCGAATTGGTTTTTAAATGGAAATGATTGTTTTTGTGATTAAAAGATAGTTTGGTATCCGGGTTTCATGGTTTTGGGTATGGATGACTCGGAACCGAGAGCAAAGCTCTCGGCTTATTTTTCTTGATTCGAGCCTTTGGTGGCTTTGGTCCTTTGATTGATTGGTTGTTTGGTTGTCGAGAGTGTTGTGTACCTCGACCCGATGCTAGCTGAGACCATGTGGTCTCGGGGTTTCTTTTGGTGCTCTTTGGCCATACCGAGACCCTCATGGGGTTCTCGTTGAGTGTGGTTCGAGCCTATTGGCTCGTATGGTTAATGTGGTTCGACCCTTTTTGGGTCGCGGCTTTTAGCCGAAAACCACTTTGTTGCCGAATTGACCTTTGGGTCGTATGGAGTATATGATTTCTTGGTTAAGCTCAAGTGAGCTATATGATACTTGTGTGTTTGGTTCGAGTCCTAATGACTCGCGGTTCGGAGCCGAGACTCAAGTGAGTCGAGGGCTCGGGTCGGCTTGGTAAACCGACCCACACATTAACCTTGTTAATGTTATTATTTGAATAATTGTGAACTTGTTTATTTTGTTGTTGTGGTATTTAATTATCGGCCGAATACATTGGTTGAGTCGAGACCATTGTGGTCTCGACATGGGATATAATATTTGGTAATTGAAGATGTGTTGACGAATTGTGGTATTGGGGACCGATTGTGAGACGGTCGTTAGATTGACGGAGATAGGTTAGTCGGGTGCCGTAGTCGGACCTTATTGTTGTAGCCCGTGGTTTGAGATTGTGATTGGACGGAGAATTGTTATTTATGACTTTTGCTTATTATTGGACTTGGACAGTGAGCCGAGAGTCATGACTCGGACATATGACCATTTCGTATAACTCAATAACTATTAAAATGGAAACGGAAATAATAAAACTCGTAATAATAATTATTGATAATATGAACGTTTATATGAAAGTATATACGTGAATAACGTATATATAACTATATAAACGCGTATATTAATAATAATAATAATCACGAGTCGTATTACAAATAATACGATTAGATATATATTAGGCTACGAAAGTGGCGTAATATTATTAAACGTATTACTATTATAAAAATTGTGTTATAAAACGGGAAACTCCCGACAATTATGAAACGTTTAATAAAATGTCACTTTGGATATATAACGGATAAACTTATTGAGTTTGGCGAAATTGTTGTCACTCGGGTCCAGGTAAGTTACTATTTGTGACGTTCGTGTTGTCACGGATATATGACGACTAATATAGACGTTTTCTATAATTAAATAACCACTTAACCGTAAGGTCGAGCCGGGTTGTTTGGTTATACGAAATAAATATATTAGTGGGCATCGTATCCTACGACGCCCATAGGTTGTAGTATATGTAAAGTGTAATAGATTGCGAGTGTATATATCGGGAAATCTGGCCAATTTGACGATATATATGAGGAATTTATTAAACTATGATATATACTATATAGTAATCATGTGCTATGTGCTTTAGATTGGGTGTAATCTTGGAACGGTATGTTACGTAAATAAATATGAGGATTATCAAATCGACGGATTTGGTAAACTTTGGCGATTTATTTAAATGATATATTGGGCTAATATTAGACCTATAGTTTATTTCATCTTTCTTTATGTGATCTTTTTGGTTCGTTTTGAGTCGACCCACCACCCGTATGGATACCAAACGCAAATACACCAAACTAATACGAAATGGATTTTCGGAAATAAAACGGATTCTCATCCGGGTTTGGGAATATTATATATTTGAGGAAATGATTTCTGAAAGAGTTAATATTGTTAGGTCGTGCCAAGTCCGTAGTTGCTGTTTCGTGAGTTATCATACATCTTATTTCTACCTACCTCGTCTTGCTATTTTCTGGACTTGAGGTGAGTCATAGCCCCACTTTTTACTCTTGAACTATGTTTTCAATGATTGGGGTGAGAAACGTGCAAATTATTTTATGTGGACTATTATCGCTTTTATATGCTTTCTAAACTTGCTATGCGTATGGACTAGGATGTATTGTCAGCTTTAGTCACATAGTTTTGTGTGTACTATTCAAGGTTGGCTTATTTGGTTATTGATGGATTGTCAGCTTTAGTCACACCTTTTGTGTGTACTATTCAAGGTTGGCTTATTTGGTTATTTGGAATTGTCAGCTTTAGTCACATATAGGTTGTGTGTACTATTCAAGGTTGACTTATTTGGTTATTTGGAATTGTCAGCTTTAGTCACATATATGTTGTGTGTACTATTCAAGGTTGACTTATTTAGATACTGTAGCGTGCACCTATAGGTTATTAATATTCCGGAGGTTATCCGAGTTATTATTGGTATTGCGGGGGCTACCCGAATATCTATGTTAGTACGGAAGGGTATCCGTGTGTTATGTTAATACGGAAGGGTATCCGTGTGTTATGTTAGTACGGAAGGGTATCCGTGTGTTATGTTGGAGCGGAGGGTATCCGCAGGCTTTTAGCGAATCCTTAGTCTAGCTAGCAAGCGTTTTGCGTATATGTCCACTATATTATTAGTTGAATTTAAACCTATGATCTCACCAGCGAAAGCTGACTTTTAGCACGTTTTCTCAGGTAATTAAGTGATGAGATGCATGCTTGGAATGGAAGGCTCGGCCAAGGCTCACGGTTTATGGATCTATTTTTCTAAACTCTGATAACTAAATTTGGACCTATTGTTATTTTATTTTGGGCCTGACTCTGAATGATGTTGGGATAAATGTAAACCTTAAAACCCCGTTTTGGTTGTGTTTTTATTATGTTTACTTTATCTCGTTCTATATTGTCTTGTGTTGGATACCAATCCCCGTAGCACCCCGAAAGCTTGTTGAGTCTTCCGCTGTATCAAATTTTGGGGGTGTTACAGAAACTGCTTGAAGATGTGCTTCCGCTTGTTTTCGAATGTCTTCTTCAACAATTATTTATTAGCTTTACGTTATTGTTTGCTAGCTTTAAATCTTCAGTCTAAGCTTTCGCGATTTCGCCACTCGAACTGAGGGGAGTGTTAGCAGTACATTTACGTGTACATTGATTGAGTTTGGTTTAGTCTTATCTCCACATTTATTATGATTGATATATCATTTGTATTATTAGCTGGTGATTGCATATAGTGGGTAAATTAGTTCTTACCCTATCTAACTCATATATATATATATATATATATATATATATATATATATATATATATATATATATATATATATATATATATATATAAATATATATATTTATATATATATATATATATATATATATATATATATATATATATATATATATATATATATATATATATATAAATATATATATTTATATATTTATATATATATATATATATATATATATATATATATATATATATATATATATATATATATATGGGTGCGTTCTATGTATTACTAATATTAAATACAGTACTTTACAGTACCACTTTAGAACAATCTAGACCCTTGGATCATTTGATCAATGGATAATAATACATGATGGCATTTATGTAATATTTTTTTAATATTCAAGGATTTTATTTAATTAAAAAGGGCATAATAGTAAAAATATAATTTTTCTATTTATTTAATATTTTCAATAAAAAAAAATTAGATCCATTAATTTTCGGAATAAAAAAAATGATTTTTTTAGCTTTTTTTTTTTTTAGCTTATTATTATTATTATTTCCAGCAAACAAGTTTTCAAAAAAAATATGTGCATATGTGTTTTTCTTAAGAGTGTTAGTTTATATGTGTTCATTGTATGCAATTACAATTTTTTTAAACATCGAAGGTTTTTTGCTAAAGAAGGTAACCGAGCGTATGTTTCTAATATGTTTCTAATATACAATCTTTAAACTTCAAAGTTTAAAGCCACCAATATAAACATTATACATATGACCTCTAAAATTATAACAAATCAAGAACTTAAATATCATATACAGAAATTGATATTAGATAAAAGACAATTAAAAACAAAAGTATTATCAAATTCATTATAACATATATGCACATCTTCTAAAAAACATATATGCACGCTTTTCGAGAACATGTGTGCATGCCTTCTAAAAACACAAGTGCATTCGTTGGTCATCTTCATCACACACCGTCTTTCCTATGATTGAGCCATCCCCACTGAAATAAATTATGCTATGTTAAATTAATTGTAAAACTTGTTGATAAAATAAAACATAAACAAAAATATATATGGTACGAACTATAACTCGTGACCATGACAAGCAAACGAGTCTATAATCATAACAACTATAGCATAACACAATTGCACAATCTTTATTTATATCAAATTATGCCAAAAAAAATTTAAAATAAATATAACAAGTAGCATAACACATATGCATAATCCTTTTCTATATAGTTATGTCAACTAAAATTCAAAAATAACAACTATATAACACATATGCATAATCCTTACCTATTTGGTAAATCAATGTAGACTTTAAAAACCTAAAACCAAACAAGACATCTCATGTGTTATCTTTAAAAAATCATGTTTTATAATCCGGTCCTAATGGCTAATTTTGCCAAACATATAATTTAATAAAGCTATTGGAACTTAAGTTTTGTTTCGCAAAGCATAAGATCGACAACATCACTGCCATCTACCGTTTAAAATCACACGACATGTGTTAGTTACCCGTAATGCAAAGAGAAAGAGTTTACCTGAACACTACTCTAAAGACATCCTCTATAATAGGCCATCTACACAACCAAAACCACCCTCCCCTAAGAAGCAATCGGGCCTAAAATTATTAGTGAACACTTAAACAGCAATCTGACCATCTGGTGAATCCTTTGGTTCGGACGCCGACTCCTTCCTTAAGCTAACATTATTGTTTCTAGCCTTTATAGATACATGCCAATCCATTCACACTTATTAACATTCATATCCAATTATTTATTTTTATTATTATTTTTTTTAAATTAACAACTAGCAAACACATATGCACATTCTAAACACATGTGCACAACCTAAAACATATATGCATACCTATTTCTTTGATTTCATATCAAGGTTAAAACATATATGCACACCATTTTCAATATTTACACAAGCCACAAAACACATATGCACCATTTGCTTATAAAGGTAAACCAAAACTAAAACATAACCTTTAGCAACTACTAACATGATTTTAGTGTAAGGCATACATGAATTCACATCGTACCAAAAATATAGTTAGCAAAATGATAAATTCAATTCGTACCAAAAATGGCAAATTAAAAACCAAAGACAAAGACCAATTGAGCAATAAAAATCTGTATGGATAAAAAATCGAGCAATAAAAATCTCACCACCACTTAATAAACAAATGTATGATCCCATATGTATAGAACTCTAGATTAAATAAAGGAAATAACTCCAACTGGTTAGAAATACATCAAAAAAATAACAAAAAATTGATCATGTACTGTTACTAACAAGATATTAACAATAAAAAATCAAGTTTATGCTACAAACTACATAAGAACACACTAACCAGTATCCTACCACTATCTTATAAAAAATAATCAATCCAAACAAGTGATTAAACAAAACAATCATCATCATCATCATCTAAAATATTATTTAAAAGCTTTAATTGTGCCACCATTTTTAAAGTAAATGTTAAATGTATAAAATATAACAAATTAATATAGTACTTACATGTTTGCATAAAAGACAATTAAAACCCAATTAACCATTATAGAAAAAACCAACAATCTGATGAAGGTGAGATATTGATGCCATCATTTTGTATTCGTTATGTTCTTTAGAATTGAAGCAATCGATGCCATGGTTTTGTTTTCATAGTCTTCTTTCAATTGAAAACGAGTATACATGATTATATATCACTTTCGAATTCGGATTTCGTTGATGGAGGGTGTGAAAGGGATGTGAAAAGGTGGGATAACTTTTAGAGATTGGAAGAGAGAGACTAAGGTTTGAGGAAGAGATCTGTATGAGTGAGGAGGAGTTTATAAGATAACTGATTCTCTAAATCAGTTTCCTGAATATATGGACGAATTTTAGGTAATGTAAATTACCATAAATAGCCTTGGATAATAACATGAATAAAATAAATGGAAACTAATTTATTAAATTCTGATTGGTCAATGATGGTACTGTAAAGTACTGTATCTAACAGTGGTACTGTATAGAATACATCACTATATATATATATATATATATATATATATATATATATATATATATATATTATATATATATATATATATATATATATATATATATATATATATATATATATATATATATATATATATATATATATATATAGAGAGAGAGAGAGAGAGAGAGGGGGATCCGGTACATTTTTTGATTTTAGTGCGGATGTACGGACGAATCTCATCCCACCATCTAGTCAACCATCTGAAAAAAGCGGAGTGGCATTATCGTAAATATCCCAACTTTTTTAAAAATCGTTAATATCACAGTAGATTTTTTTATTGAAAAAAATTCAAAAAAATCTGAAAAAATTAAAAAAATAAAGAGAACAACAAATAATTATAAATCACTGAAAAAAATTTCAAAAAAAAATCATTTTCATCGTTAAAGGTATTGTGATATTAGCGTATAATTTTGACTTTTTTACAAAAGTCAAAATCAGATTCTGATATCACATAATTTTTTTTTTAATAAAAAATTTAATATCACAATAACTTTTTTAATATCATAAAAACTTTTTCTTAATAAAAATTGTTAATATCGCCGTAACTATCATGCTTTCTTAATATCAAAGTTAATTTTTTTTAATATCACTTTAACTTTTTCTTAATATCGTAATAAAAAAACAATGATATTAAGTTTTTTACTAATATCAAAGTAACTTTTTCTATATCACGGTTCATTTTTACATGTAAAAAAGCTTAATATCACGATACCACTCATAATATCGTTAATATCACATTAGCACTCATAATCAAAAAAGAAAAAAATGCTCGGAAAAAACTGAAAAAATAAAAAAATAAGAGAACACAACTAGAGTAAGGATCGCTGAGAAAGAAAAGAAATCAAAAAAATCATTTTCATGATAAATTGGTACCGTGATATTAGCGTCAGATCTTGACTTTTTTACAAAAAGTCAAGATCAGATCTAGAATGGGCGGTCCAGATCCATCCGCACATCCGCACTAAAAATTGAAATTTGCACCTGATCCTCGGTCTATATATATATATATATATATATATATATATATATATATATATATATATATATATATACTATATATATATATATATATATATATATATATCTCCTCACATTTTATTCATCGATCATCAATAACAAAACAACATCTTCCATATCTTGTATTCATATTTGTTGACATAGTATTAAAAAATTAAAATCCATAAAACCTAAACTCTTCCGCCGCTACCTCTAGCCACCGGCTACACGCCGGAGGTACGAAGGGCTCCCTTTTATCCGTAATCAAAATAAACTACAACTTCTTCTAAATTTGTGATCTTTATGTTTTTCTAGGGAAAAACATGCCCCGGTTGTTTAGAAGGTTCTTTGAGGGTTGAAGTTTTAGAACCAACTTTTGTTTTATCATCTTTTCTTTTGATGTTAATGCATTAGTTTATTTTTTGTCATTAGTTGATTATTCGTACGCTTTGTTACCAGTCTACTAAAGTTGACCGTTGGTACCAATCCCTAAAGTCGACCGTTGTTACGGTTGTGTTACCAGTCGAGTTAGCCAACCGTTTGTACGGTTTTGTTATGAGTCGACTAAAGTTATATTTTTATTATGTTAATGCCTTTTTTTCCCTAGTTTACTACTCCAGTCCGAGCTTTCGCGATTTTGTCGCTCGGACGGCGAGGGAGTGTTACTGTATATTAGCTAGTTAATGTGATTGGCCAGTGATAAAATGACATTTATGGGTGATTACCAATTTACCGTAAATAGCCTATGTATTATCCTATATATGTATCTTCTTATTGATGAACGAAACACATAAAACAATTCAATCATTCGTCCATTATCTTTATCGTGTAATCTTACACCGTCATCATATATCATTCATATGATTTCTCCCATCGTAGTTTCAACCTTTTTTTTTTTCTTTTTTTTTTCTTTAATAATTGAAGGTTGCTTTTATTTTTTTCTTTCATTTGGTTAAGATATATATATTTGAAAAGCCTTCCATTATAAACACAAATAAAATTTATAAATTTATATTATTTTAGGGATCAAAAAACCAACCCAATTCACCTAAGTTAAGCATTTTTTAGTGTTGATAGAAGTGACTTAATCGTATATTTTTTTGATATGTTAAGTAACATAAATGTCGTGTTTTTACAAGTTCAGTGTTGTTTATGAATGTTTTTTGTAAATTTAGTGACCCCAAATGACATGTTTTATAAGTTCAGTAGTCTAAGTTAACAAAATGAAAGTTTAGTAACTTATGCGAATTTTTTTGAAAAGTTTAGTAATATATTTGTATGTGCATTTGTTCACCATGCATGTGATTGTGTGAGTGTTTATTTGTGTAAACATGTAAGAGATTTTATGCTTATTTAAAAAAAAAATAATAATAAAGATAGCTACTTAAAACTTATTCTTTATCTGGCTATAAAGAGATTTTAGAAAAATTAATTTTTTATGATAATCCTTTGAAGATCAAATGATACTTCTAGCCTGTTTATTTTTAGTTCCAATTGAGTGGCTTATAAATGTGGTGGGCTCCACGTCTGTTAGAGCATCTATTTATGGATGAGTGTGTATTTACAAATATAAGAAACTAGTGGCCAAAATTAAAAAAATAATAATATTATACACAAGTTGTGATTCAGAAGCATTAACAAAAAGAGTAAACACGCTCATGTAGCCTATAAGATTAATATGCATTTTTTATCACCTTTTTTATCTCATCTGCAACATAATCTCTTTCACTCTTATAAAATATAATATTGTTTTTTTTCGTTTTGTGGGTTAACTATCTTGCCGTGGGGTGCAAGGTAATATTAATTAAATGCCGTTTCTTGATCCTTAAGGGGATCTCTCTCTCTCTTATAAAAACATTCGGCAAGCAAACTTTTATTCTCATTATTTTATTGATAACCCAGTTTTCCGAAGCGGTTAGTGTCAACCATATATGTTACGTACTTAATTAACGATTTTTCTGTTGTTTTTGTTAGTATGGTATATGATCTATTTTACGTATCGCAGAATCAGATGGAAGAACCAAAGGAACGTCCGAACGAGCCCGAGATGTCAAATAATATCGCTTCTCCAAGGCAGCAGGTCAAAAAGGATATCGCCGAAAAGCTATATCTAGTTCTCAGTTTTTGTGAGTCTAGCATCATTCAAGAAATTGATAAGTGCAAGGTAAGTGTACGTAGATTGTAATGTTCATACATATACCGTTTTAGTCATCATTCATATAACAGTATAACTTATAAAAATTTCACTTTACCGTTTAAGGATTTCATGAAAGTTCAAAGTTTAATCAAAAACTTATAACGCCCGTTAGATATAAACTATCTTGTTGTTCTAAATAAATTATATATATTTAATTAGTTGTTCTTCGATCTAAGTTAGGCAATATATGACTGACATGTGCCTCTTTGTTCGTTCATAAATAATTCTAAAACAGAAAGACGAAATTCGCATAAACAACGATATAATGTGGTTTTCGAGCAGTGATAAGCAAAGGGAGTGGAAGAAACAACATATCAAAGATCTTGAAAAAGATCTAGGAAAAGTGGATCATGAATTACCGATGACATCAGTTCCAAGAACTGATGTTGGTTTCTTCCCTGTGACAAAAAACGATACTAGCAGATATTGGACTATAGCAAGTACTCCTGTAAGCTGCTTGATCTCATTTTCTTTTATCTGATTGCAATTTTAGAAGAAGCTTAGATAAAATTTTGAGTTTCACACTTTTGTAGATTAGCTTTTGTTTTGTTCCACAATTTACAATTTCTTTGTTAGTTAGAGACATAAGTTTCAACAAGAATTAGAAATTTTTGATAAATCGATAACACTAGATTTAATTGTATTGGATTCATTTTGAGTTTTAATTTCTTGCAGATTGATATAGGTACCGACAAGAAACGTTACCATAATAGGCTCAACAAAGGGAGGATGGACTTGGAATATTCAATACAGGTTCAGGAAGAAATTCTATTATCAAAAAAGTCAATTAATGGTGCACAAGAGCTTAACTATGTGGTACTTATCGATAAGCCGTAGACAAATTTTGTTTTCCCTTACCCTCATCATATATAGTTTCTAAAAAAGGTTCATTTCATTATGATGTTGAAAGAGGGAGAGCCTCGTACACAGGATCCAACATGGCAACAATAAACGGGCAGAGGAAGCAAAATTATATCATGAAATTAGATATGTCAACGATACAATAGAAATATACACAGAGCCGCCAACAGTTGTTAAGGACCGTTGGCAATGGAGACCAGCCCTTCCCAAAGGATACAAACAACATCAACTGAAGGTAATTGCGTCAGTTCCTCAACGATACAAGATTTCTCTAAAGTTCATCACTTGTTAGTCCATATTATTTATTACTAGTCAACTAATTCATGTTTACATACTACTCGCACTAGATTGTGTCAAACCAACTAGAGAAATCTTGTACTGTTAGAAGGGGCCAACTTAATCTAGAGTTGGATCTTCTGAGAAAGAATATCAAATGTATGGAGCGGGAACTTGAAAAAATTTCTTCATTGAGGAAGAAAGCCTACAAATGTGCTTATAAACATGGAGAGCAACAGAATATGGAGGTATATCATCTACCCTAAACCAGTTTTCATTTGTAACATATCTAGTGGATAATAAATATTTATGGTAACCAGGATAACTAAATTTTGTTGTATATATATATATTCAGAAATCAAGTTATACCGAGTACCAGTCGCTTATGAGATATGTGAAAGAAATAGCACGAAGAGGGGATATTGAGGAACTGATGCAAGTTTGTCATAGGCAGCTAGCTTTTTGAAGGTTGCAACAAATACGGAGTTATAATCACCAAATTAATTAAGTTTTACAAGTATGTTTAAGTGCTTTTATTGTAATTTTCGCTTCGTGAAATAGTACTATGCTTTTGGTTGAATGTTTCTTGTTCTCTTTTGAATATCGAACATGATTTTATTAATAGGTGGTTAATGAAATCGAGGGCTAAAAACAAGTGCAAACAACACATTGCTAATGAGACATTGCAACAAATTATACTACGATAGCGAACATTTTTATTCTCCACACTAGGGGTGAGCATGGTCCAAAAACCGGACCGGACCGGACCGAAGACCGAGAACCGGAAAAACCATGGACCGAGACCGGACCGAATGTGGTCGGTCCGGTCTCGGTCCGGTTCGGTCCGGTCCGGTCCGGTCTTCGGTCGGTCCGGTCCAATTAGGCATATTTTGGCACGTTTTTTCGGGTTTTTGGTCGGTCCGGACCGGACCGACCGGACCGAGGACCGAATTAGCCAAAAAGACTAGACCGAGGACCGGACCGAATGTGGTCGGTCCGGTCCGGTCGGTTTTGTCGGTCGGTCCGGTCCATCCGGTCCGTTTGCTCACCCTTACCGCACGTTATTGATTTGAAACTTAAGTATTCATGTTAGGTTTATTTTTGATATTTAAACAGGCATTTAGGAGGGAAATCAAAGCTGGAGATAATAAGAGATGTTGGACATGCTTTAAATTTTGAAGCTCCATACTCACTCAATCGATTAATTTCTACCTTTGTAATAAGCTAAGCATCTCTTTAAACTTCTTTTGGAAAGATTTAGAAACTATCAAAATCATTAAATACAGTCTTATATAGCTTTTTTTTATAAAGTTTTAAGAAATGTGTTCAAGGTTCAAACCAACATTAGTGCTCGATCGCTCTAAGTTGATGATGATGCCGACGACAACAGTGACAACCACCACAATAAGCTAGAAAGGAGATTGTAAAGTAGGATTGGATTTACTTTTTTGCTCTTTAGCTTTATTGAAAATATGTTTTCTTTTGCTCTTTAGCTTTGTTTGAAAATAAGTTGTACTATATAAGACTGTATTACGATCACCTCGTTGCCACATCTATCGCTTATTTTATTACCATTTTTTTAATTTCCAACTTAAATACAAACATCTTTCTTAGCGCGCTTTCCAAGCGCTTAAAGTTCACTTAAACATATACAATAATTTTCTTATGATCTATGGTCTGCACCACGCGTGATCATTGACCCTCGTAATGTAATTAACTCGCACGCGCAAAAGGGTGAACCATTACACTTAGTATGCGTTTAAATATTTCATTTGAACGTGAACATGTCACTTTGTATATAGCCATATTTTAGGTATAACATTATATAATTTTGTGTTGTTTTGTGAAATAATGTTTCAAACTGTTACTATAAGATACAAGATCATATACTTGTATTATATATCTTGTTATGTTTGATACCATTTTGTGTTGTTATGTGTCTTCCATATGAAAAATTTTGTTCTCTTTTGTTTTGTTTTCTTTGTACTTGTGTTCCATTTCTAAAACAATACAATGACTTGATTCTCATAAATAGTTAAAACTGGTTATTGTTTAGTATTGTAAACCGAAATAGTTATGTGGATGAAGTTAGTTTTATATTCGGTTTCGCGTTAATACGGTAGGTACCTAAATGAAAGAATAATCTTTCTAAAGATGAGATAACACTTATACAGTTATACGTAAACTAGATAACGTATGGTATGTAAAGTTCATGAGGTTACAAAGTCATTTTGTCAAACTTCATAGGTGAAGGTCAAAGGAATGGTCCTTTCACCCAATGTTTTAAAAACCGGACCGGACATTGAACCCTTTTTTCGGTTCTCAGTTTTCCCTGATTTTTTGTGGGTTTGTTCATTTTTCTTTGGAAACCATCGAACCGGTTGTCGTCCGGTTAATCAGTTGAACCGGCCAGTTCAGTCCGATTTTTAAAACATTCCTTTGGCCCAATCCATAGGTAACTTCTCTTTTTATAAATTTTTCATTAATATACTAACTAATTATTTAAATTAAAAATTTGGTAAGTTAATCTAATCTTCATAAATTTGCTTTTTAAACAGGCATTTAGGAGGGAAATCAAAGCTGGAGATAATAAGAGATGTTGGACATGCTTTAAATTTTGAAGCTCCATACTCTCTCAATCGATTAATTTCTACCTTTGTATTCTGGAAAGGTTCAGAAACTATCAAAATTATTCAATAGTCTTATAGCTTTTTTATAAGGTTTTAAGAAATGTGTTCAAGGTTCAAACCAACATTAGTGCTCGATCGATCGCTCTAAGTTGATGATGATGATGACGACGACAATGACAACAACCACAATAAAGGTGGTGTCCAAACAAAAATCAAGAAAAGGAGATTGTAAAGTAGAATTAGATTTACTTTTTTGCTCTTTAGCTTTGTTGAAAATAAGTTGTTTTTGCTCTTTAGCTTTGTTTGAAAATAAGGTGTACTACTATATAAGACTGTATTACGACGCGTGAACACCGACCGTCGTGATGGAGCTTACTCGCAAGCGCAAAAGGATGAACCATTACGCTTAGTCCACGTTTAAATATTTCATTTGAACGTAAACATGCCACTTTGTATATAGCCACATTGGTATAACATTATATAATTTGTGTTTGTTTACTGAAATAATGTTTCAAACTGTTACTATATGATACAAGATCATACACATACTTGTATTATCTTGTTTTGTTTGATACCATTTTGTGTTGTTATGTGTCTTCTATATGAAATTTTTTGTTGGCTTTTGTTTTGTTTTGTTTTGTTTTGTTCTGTTTGTACTTGTGTTCCATTTCTAAAATTATACAATTACTTGATTCTCGTAAACAGTGTTTTAAAACCCGGGTTGACCCGGCCGGTTGAACCGTGAACCGGTCGGGTGACCGAAAGGCGGTTTTAAGCGAAAAATCCGGTTAAACCGATTGAACCGTGACACGGTTACTCGACCAGGTCAATTAGAAAACTGGTTTTTAAAACATTGCTCGTAAATAGTTAAAGTGGTTAACGTTCCATATTGTAAACCGAATTAATTATCTGGATGAAGTTAGTTTTATATTCGGTTTTTTGTTAATACGATAAAGGACCCAAATGTGAGAATGATCTTTCTCAAGATGAGATAATGCATACGTAAACTAGAGAGCGTATGAATTAAAATTTTCTTAAATGACTTTAATTATGAGACGAAGAGAATGTAACTTCATAAAGTTCATGAGGTTACAAAGTCATTTTGTAAAACTTCATAGGTGAAAGTCAAAGGAATGGTCCATGATACTTTGGCCCAATATTTTAAAGATCAGATCAGACATCGAACCGTTATTTTACCGGTTTTCTACAGCTTTTTGCGAGGTTTGCGTTTTTTCTGGTAATCGTGGAAGCAGTTGTGGTCTG
>JARVZY010002448.1:0-27324 GCA_030686995.1 Artemisia argyi
GGATTTTCCAGGAAGTAGGACCAAGTTTTTCCAGAAATTTTCCGGAAACTTAACATAAGAATTTCTGCAGGTCCATTCTGACGGCGTCAGAGGTTTACTCTTGACGGCATCAGGAGTTAAAAATCTGGAAATTTTACCGGTTTTGTTTTTCTAACGGAGTCTTATGGGTTTTGTGAATTATTAAGTTTTATAATCTCCAGGAGATCTGCAAACTTCATTCCACAAGCATTATATCTTATCTTGTTTTCTAGGATTTAGAAACTTATATAGGATGCCGCCGATTTTACGCGAGGTATTCTTGTCTATTTTGTCAGGTTTTACAGGATATGTATGACAAGAAGATGATTTATATTCTGGAAGGGAAGCTTTGATTGTTCATTTTCTTGGAGGAAGATTTAACCTGGCCATCCTATTATCCATACCGAGCGAATCAGGGGAGTATTTGATTTCATTCTTTTTACTTTTTTCACTTTTACATTCTTTACTTGAACATTGGGGACAATGTTCATATTAAGTGTAAGGGGAGGGTAAAAAGATGATACCTTACATATGCACTTTCGCTTGAGTTTGTTTTGTTTGATGGCAGATGTGTAATAAAACTATAAGAAATACTTGTTAGTGCAATTTTAGCGCCAAATTTAAAATTTTTTACAACATTTAGGAGTGAAACTTTAGCCATAGCAAGCGTCTCATGGATAGGAGATTGTATGACTAGCACATAACCATATATTCAGAAAAATTTTCGACCCAAAAATGTGAGGTTCGCCTTTAGATTTGATAGGAAAAGCATTTACTATTAGTGCTTATGAGTGTACCGGTAGCATTTAGATTCTAGAACTTGCGTTAGTGATGCATCCCGAGACCGCTAGTGAGACTACATTCGTGTAGTAGGATTTACTACATGATAAGAGGCATTAGGATTACCCTTATGTTAAACCCGTATTATAATTACTTGACCATTTAAGTCATATTACTTGGCTAGTTAAGTCAACTAATTTTTCCCACACCCTTAGCGTTGTACTCATTTTTAGTACACGAAACCCTTAGTACACCCCTCCGAGCCTATCTTTTCGTTTCTAACTTTAAGCATTTTACTTAAAGGAAGAATTTGTTACACCCCACTTAAATGTACAACCAAATCGCCTTAGCCTTCCGTGTATGCGCTCATTTTTAGTGCATTATTGTTATTTGTTAAACCCTAAGTTAACTATTTAATTGATTACATGGTTGCTAAGTCGAGCCATATCCTTGTACATATTGTTTTGGGACGATTGGGACTCATGGGAAAGTACTTATTTATGGAGTAATGGGGAAGACCATCATATTATTACCCCCATATGTACGTTAATCTTTAAAGTGCTCCAAGTGTTTTGATTTTCTTGATTCGAGTCATTAGAATAGTTAATTGTAAAGTATGTAAAGATTCAAGTGTAAGGGGAATTCTCATCCCCTATGATGTATTATTTTGGATGGTAGGGTAAGAGTGTATGCACAAAAAAAAAAAAAAAAAAATCGAAAAAATCAAGAAAAAGAAAAAAAAAATAGAAAAAAAGAAAAAGAGAAAAAACATACGGACTACTATCCCGTTTTTATTCTATGTTCATTTTATGTTTTTGTTATTTTTCATTTATTAGCTTAAGTCGAGTCTAGTCTTGGCTTAGCAACGCCATATTGTACATGTAATTAACCAAGATTGTTAACTCGCCACCAGTAAAACTTCCTTTATCCAACAAAACCGTGTATTTCATATCCCTACACCTAACGTTACAACCCTTAAAAGACCTCTTTGATAGTTTATCCTAGGTGCTTACGCCATGTGGTGGAGGTTTGATCCTTTCCCAAGCCTATGGTAATCTATTTTGCTATGACAGGTAGTGAGAGATATCTTCCATATCCATATTGTAATTTATACTTTATTACACCCGAGAGATGTGAGTATCTAAACACTATTTGTGAGGTGCTTGTATATGACCTCCGTGCTTGTCTATTGGTCTTTAGTGGAACGATTATTTGTTGTAATTACTTTTATATTAGTGTTAAATGACCCCTAACTTGTCTTTTGAGTAGAATAAAAGCGCATTTGCTTGAGGACAAGCAAATCTCAAGTGTAAGGGTATATGATGAGGCGAAAAATGATCCGTTTTTAGGGGGTCATTTAAGCCCGAATCCGAATTTATTTGATCAAATATTGCCCTAAATCGTTCCTTTTGTGATTTTAGGTACTTTGGGAGAGAAATCTGGAAAAGGAAGCAATTCGGACGTTTTTGGAGCATAAAAGTGAAGAAAACGCCAAAGTCTTAATTTTCCATGCTGGGAACAGTAGGTGACGGCGTCAAGAGCAAAACCTTGACGGCGTCAAGAGCAAATTTCATGAAAATCCATGACGACCTAGAGAAGATTTGACGGCGTCACGTAGGAAGGGCGTTAAGAGTAAAAGAGTCATGACGGCCTGGAAACATATAAGTCTTGACGGCGTCAGAAGTAGATCTAGGCAGTCCGAGAAGAGTTTTGGCGGCAAGGTGACGGCGTCACAAGTTTCTTCTTGACGCCGTCAAACCCATTTTTCTATATATAGTTTTCTAATTTTTCACATTAAAAGAGAGAAGTTTTGGGAGAAACCCTAAGTACGATTTTGGTGTAACTTTACAGGTTTTTCAAGGGTTCCAACCCCTTGATACCTTGCATGATTAATCAAGATAAGTGTTCTTCTAATTCAATCAATATGTCTATGTGTTGGTTGTCTATATCATGTCCTTGTCTTAATTCTATCATGCTAGGCTAGATCTCTTTTGTGTTTGCTTAGATCTAATGAAACCTAGATATTGATTATGTGTTGATTGCTTGTTTATTCTTGTCTTGGATGAATGATTTATATGTTAGGCTTAAGAAAACTGGCAGATCTCCAATTGGTAACATGCTTGAACGTCTTAAGAAACATGAACCAACGCGCACTAAGTCTTTATTGGTTGTATTTAATGCATGAGCCACTGTTTACAATCCCTATAGTTGTGCTGGGCATGGTGTAGGAGGAGATAAGAGCTCATAGAATTGGGGAGTTATGTGTGCCACCCCATGAATGGTATTAAGGAATACAATCCGTCAGCCATACAATTATAACAAGTAACTAACGTGTAAAAGATATCTAGGGAGTAGTGAAATCTAAGTAAACACATTTTCTCCAATTACTGCTCACAACCTTAGTATAAATTAGTTTACTTTCATTTCTAGTGTTTTATTTTGATTGCATCTTAGTTTTGGGTTAGTTGAATAGCAACTAATTCCGCCCACTCTTCCAAAACCCGAGATTTTACTTGCTTTCTAAAAAATATAAAAACACAAAAATAATCATCCCTCACCTTTAGAACTAGTATTTAGGCTTTCTAATCCTAGTGACACTATTCCTAAGCTGAACGATCAATCCCCCGGTACTTGTCACTATACTATACTACAACGATCAGGTACACTGCCTGGTGGGGGTTGTAAGCTTCTCGAGATCCCTCAAGAGGTAAAGCCTGTTGCGATTCCCACGCATCAAGTTCCCATCATCTTCATCAATATCCACGTCAACCAAAGGGTCTTCATTGATATTAATTTTCTCAACACGTTCCCTCATAGTCGATGCCCCAGATGCCGATGTGGCGGACCCGACGAAATAAAAAAAATGATATTTTAACAGCTGCAAATTTCATGAGTCAACTCTAAACCAAAACACAACCATAGAAGTCACTATGTTGACAACAACAAACTATTCAAATATTCAAACATCTAACACCAATAAAACAATGTTTTGGTCCCTAAGATTTTAATCTTTGATAAATTCAAGAAAATCCCATGTTAGCAAAATCATATCAAAGTCTAAACTCGGAATAAGCAACCAATTCAAAGTCAACACTCAACAGTGAAAGAGCATTACATGATGCTTGGTGAGACGTCTGTGAATGGCTCTGGTTTTCTTGTATGCTTCCCTAAGAGCTGACTTCTGGGTCTGTGAGATCACAGTCAACACCTGATCACCTTGCTGCAATCAACCAAGTTTGTTGTTACATCAGAATCCACTAACATTGAATAAGCACCACGACTAGAGCAGCAGTAAACTTATGGCTTTGATTTTTAAGTAAACTAAAAGGTTACCATGCAGTTTTGAGAGGATGACTGCAAACAATTTACAATCTGATATAACTCAAACTTGACTACACAACGTCAGACCAAGGTCAACCGACGCAAACACACATATAATGTCAGCTGCAACTAGAATTACAAACAAGCAAGACTATTTCAGACCTATAAACCAAGAAGCAAATCTTGACAAAATAAAGAAACAGGATTCTCAAGCTATCAAATTGTAAAGGTCTTTATAAATATAAATTAAAGATATTTTATAGGATCGTTGCAAGCGGGTTTCGATATTCAGTTATTGTCTGTTAACAATGACTTCATATTTGGAGCTACAAAAAGTGGGACAAAACATAAACTGTAGAATATTCTAGCTTGCGGACATTCGTAGCATCTCCAAACTTGCCCCCTACGCTCGACGACATTGACCGATGGGCCATTACACACCGAAGTGTTGTCTTGCTCGATTTCGGCTCCATAACAGTTACCCATATTTTATTTTTATTTTTTTTGTTTGATGTTTGTTGAGAGATGAGAGGTGGTGAGTTATAATGTTATATATAGGCGGTAAACAATGATTCAAAAGTGAGGTATATTGATTTCAAATAACTAAAAGACACGTGTATTAGATATACATAACATATGTTTATTTAGACACTACAATAAATTCGTAAAATCAGTTTCTTATATTTCATATATGTTCCCATATCTCATCTTTATATACATGTTATGAAATCTTATTATTTTTTGGAAACATATTAAAATTACTTTCTAGGATTTCTTGATTTAGGTTGTGGGTGTTCAAAAAATATCCGTACTCGGATATCCGAAAAATTGATTAGAATTTACAAAAAAAATAGGGTTTTATGAAATGTCTTTTAGAGCTCATATAAGAGTTTTAGAAAAATTACAGATATTCGGATATATAAAACCGTAATTCAAAATTTTGGATATCTGAATTGAAAAAAACTTAGCTAATTCGGATATCCGAATTGAAAAAAAACTCAGCTAAAATAAGGGCTATAACATAAAACCGTCATCAAAAATTTTGAATATCCGAAAACCGAAAAATAGAAAAACCGAAAACCGAATCGAAAAAAACCAAAAACCGATAAAACCAAATCGAACTTTTGGTGCGGAGTTTGGTTTTAAAGAAAACATAAAACCGAACATTTGGTTAGGGGTTTGGTTTTAAGAAAAACGAACATGTTCCGCAGAGGAAAGAAGTGAAAAGAGGCAATAAGAGCTTATTTTGAAAAAACAAAATTCGAGTCTAGTTACCCAACTCCCTTTCCACCAAATAAGTTCCCTCTTTTTACATTTCATATATTACAAATTACAGTTCACATCTTGTTCGCTGATGTGTAGCCATATAGGGAATTTGACAAGAATAACTCAGTTGCACAATACGAGGAGGTATAATAGAAAGTCTGTCCCGCTTGACATTCCATTCATATTTAATATCAAGCTGAAACGTAGAGAACCATATAGTTAAAGCCTCTTTAAAAAGAGGGAACTTATTAGGTGGAAAGTGACTTGGGTAACTAGACTCAAATTTAAAACGTAAAATTTCTCTCCCGTATTCCGATAACAAGGAATATGAGGTGTTAGAAAAAGCAACTATTGGCCACTGTCTAGACATAGTTGTGGTTATTTTAAAATGGCCCATATCACGTTCGAAATTGGCAGATACTTTAAAAAGTAAATCGAGAGTGGCATTCCCATTGGGTTTTTATTGCCTCTTCATTTATAAAATCGAAGTTGACATGGAATTCATCTATGTCAACAACTTGTATTCTCAAATTACCATGTTTAAATTTTAGTTCTATTAGGCAGAAGCAGACTAAAACAAGAAGCAAAAAAACACAAACCCAGAATATAACTCATATAACTCTCTGGACGAAGCTTATTAGGTGAGGGGGCTGGTGATTGTTGTTGTCGTCTTCGTCGTGGTGTAGGTGGTTATTGTTGTTGGTGGTGGTGTGTCGGCGGTGGGGATTGTTGTTGATGTGTGGAGGCACCATTTAGACATACATTCGCGCTGTTTAATAATCCAATAAAAATTCAACAACCGTTAGATATTTTATTTTCATGAAAAAAAAATATCAATCTATTGCTACATATTATAAGATCCTTTTACTGATACTCAAAGTCAAAACGCATATCATAAAATTTCCAAATATCAATCTCAACGTAAAAATATTATTGTATTTGAAGTTTACACAAAATTTCGAACCAGAACATTTATTCATGATTCATTCGAAAAGTAACAGGTATACAAAAATATTTGTTGTAACTAAGATTCCGGCCACGCATATATTTACAAACCCGAAACCAAGTCCAAAAATTCAAACAACAAACAAATTAAATGTTAGAAAGACCAACAACATTTAAAGAAACAAGAAAACATCAAGAATATCAAACCGAGTTGACTTAGTGGTTGACCAAGTCAACTAAATATCCAGACGAGTTTAGAGTTTTTAAACCATTTTTATGAATAAAATTTATTTAAAACCCGGATAAAAAGTTTATTAAAGACAAAAAAGTGCTTGATTTTTACCGTGCGAAATGGTGGTGGCAGCGATCTATCTTTTGGTACAAGAAAAAGAGTGGCCGGAAGTTTTTCCGTAATCCGGAATCTTTGGTGATCGTAAGATGGAGAGAGGTGGTGAGTTATAATGTTATATATAGGCGGTAAACAATGATTAAAAAGTGAGGTATATTGATTTCAAATAACTAAAAGACACATGTATTAGATATATTCATAACATATGTTTATTTAGACACTGCAATAAATTCGTAAAATCAGTTTCTTGTATTTCATATATGTTCCCATATCTCATCTTTATATACATGTTATGAAATCTTATTATTTTTTGGAAACATATTAAACTTACTTTCTAGGATTTCTTGCTTTAGGTTGTGGGTGTTCAAAAAATATCCGTACTCGGATATCCGAAAAATTGATTAGAATTTACAAAAAAGATTAGGTTTTATGAAATGTCAGTTTTAGAGCTCATATAAGAGTTTTAGAAAAATTACAGATACTCGGATATATAAAACAGTTATTCGAAATTTTGGATATCCGAATTGAAAAAGGTTAGCTAATTCGGATATCCAAATTGAAAAAAAAACTTAGCTAAAATAATGGCTATAACATAAAACAGTCAACCAAAATTTTGGATATCTGAAAACCGAAAAATAGAAAAACCGAAAACCGAATCGCAAAAAAACAAAATCCGATAAAACCAAACCGAACTTTTGGTGCGGAGTTTGGTTTTAAAAAAAACATAAAACCGAACTTTTAGTGCGGAGTTTGGTTTTAAAAAATCAAACATATTCCACAGAGGAAAGAAGTGAAAAGGGGCAATAAGAGCTTATTTTGAAAAAACAAAATTAGAGTCTAGTTACCCAACTCACATTCCACCAAATAAGTTCCCTCTTTTTACATTTCATATATTACAAATTACAGTTCACATCTAGTTCGCTAATGTGTAGCCATATAGGGAATTTGACAAGAATAACTCAGTTGCACCATACGAGGAGGTATAATAGAAAGTCTGTCCCGCTTGAAATTTCATTCATATTTAATGTCAAGCTAAAACGTAGAGAACCCTATAGTTAAAGCCTCTTTAAAAAGAGGGAAATTATTAGGTGGAAAGTGAGTTGGGTAACTAGACTCAAATTTAACACGTAAAATTTCTCTCCTGTATTCCTATAACAAGGAATATGAGGTGTTAGAAAAAGCAACTATTGGCCACTGTCTAGACATAGTTGTGGTTATTTTAAAATGGCCCATATCACGTTCGAAATTGCCATATACTTTAAAAAGTATATCGAGAGTGGCATTCCCATTGGGTTTTATTGCCTCTTCATTTATAAAATCGAAGTTGACATGGAATTCATCTATCTCAACAACTTGTATTTTCATATTACCATGTTTAAATTTTAGTTCTATTAGGCACAAGCAGACTAAAACAGGAAGCAAAAAAAACACAAACCCAGAATATAACTCTCTTGATGAAGCTTATTGGGTGAGGGGGCTGGTGATTGTTGTTGTCATCGTCGTCTTGGTGGAGGTGGTTATTGTTGTTGGTGGTGGTGTGTCGGCGTTGGGGATTGTTGTTGATGTGTGGAGGCACCATTTGGACATCCATTTGCGCTGTTTAATAATCCAATAAAAATTCAACAACCATTAGATATTTTGTTTTGATGACGAATATATATATATATATATATATATATATATATATATATATATATATATATATATATATATATATATATATCAATCTATTGCTACATATTGTAAGATCCTTTTACTGATACTCAAAGTCAAAACGCATAACATAAAATTTCCAAATATCAATCTCAACATAAAAATATTATTGTATTTGAAGTTTAAACAAAATTTCGAACCACAACATTCATTCATGATTCATTCGAAAAGTAACAGGTATACAAAAATATTTGTTGTAACTGAGATTCCGGCCACGCATATATTTACAAACCCGAAACCAAGTCCAAAAATTTAAACAACAAAAAAATTAAATGTTAGAAAGACCAACAACATTTAAAGAAACAAGAAAACATCAAGAATATCAAACCGAGTTCACTCAGTGGTTGACCGAGTCAACTAAAGATCCACATGAGTTTATTTGATAAAATTTATTTAAAACCCAGATAAAAAGTTTATTAAAAACAAAAAAGTGGGCGCGTGGTTTATTTTTAAAGTGCGAAAATGGTGGTGATTGGCAGCGATCTATCTTTTGGTACAAGAAAAAGAGTTTTTCCGTAAGCCGGAATCTTTGGTGATTGGATGGCGATCAAGAACACAGTCAACAAACCCACATCTAAACATAACCAAAACAAAAACAAGAACAAAAACAAAACATAGGACTCTACCTGATCTAAGACCTTATAATAAGATCTTGAACCCGTGTTCATGTGTGCTTCGACTAAACAAACAGAAGGAAGTTTTTGTTGAGTTAGAAACAAACAGAAGCTAAGGGACTTATTTTCAATATTGTTTTTGGTTGAGTAGCTAAGGGACTAATTATTGTATTAGGTTGGATATAGGAAGAGAGTGTGTTTGTGGCTGCGGGTATTTTAGATTAGAGTAAACTAGGGCTGTGTGAGAATATAAATAAAATTAGGGCGAGTCTTGTTGGTTCGGGTATATTGGATTGGAGTCCGGTTCGGTCCAGTACGGTCCGGTCGGTCCGGCATACAAACCGACCATTTTGTCTTATTCGACATTCGGTCCGGTTCTCGGTCTAGGATTTTAGGCTATTTCGGTCTCGATCTTGACCGGTCCGGTCTTAGATGTATACTGACCCCTAATTGAGAGTTTTTTCTTGAAGCATTAAATCATCTTAGGTGGTAAGTTAGGGTTTGAGGCAACTTTTTAAAATTTGTGCTAGTTTGACAAAAATTTTGAGTTTTTAAAGACAAAAGTTATTATGATTGTATAATAGCAACAAATATTGTGAAATTTTCAATCCAAATTCATTTTGAGTTGTTAATATTTATATGGTTAAGGAACCATTAACCAATTGTTAAGACTTAAGGATATATGTATATGGAATCAAGTGTTTAAAAGTTGTGAGATACACATACACCATAGTCTTCACTCTTAAGGTACTGCTCACAACCAGGGGCGAAGCTTCATAGGGGTCGGGCGCCCCCGAAATTTTTTTTGCGATGTAGGGGTATATAGTTTTCGTGTAGAAAAATTTCGGTATATTCGGTTTCGACCCCCCAAAAATTTCGGTATACCTGAAATATAGCCTTAGGAAAAAAAAAATTTAGATCCCGACCCCCCACTTACAAAATCCAAGCTTCGCCACTGCTCACAACTAAATGCTTAATTCTTTTTTGTTTCATCCAATTTTAGTGCCAACATTACCATCTTACACACTTTTAACCGATATGTGATTATTTGAGCATATTGTTGTCAACAAACCACACTTTTGTTTTGTTATGTGATTATTTGAGCATATATGCTTTTTTATAACACTGATACATTTGAAGATTATGTTACTAATTTGTAAAAACAAATACGTAATCAAAATTTAAGTATTTTAAATCATCTTCAAGACTGCGTCATTTGCTTATACAAATATGTAAGGTAAATACATTTGTGCAAAAGACTTTCGAAAGTCTTCTTACAAGTCAACATTGAAGATTTTATTCAATCCATATTTGTGCAAAATATGTATGAACAACAGGAGATAATAGAGACCATGTGTGATAGAGAATCATCATTCAAGAGATTCATAGTATAATTTCCACCTTATTTATAGTAAGCACTACACCAGCCTAAGTAAATCAAAGGGGATGGTGGTGGACTTCTGTCATGGAAACAACCTCAGTCAAGCCAGTGCAATACGGAAAAGAATTTCATCACCACATTTTGAAGGAGTCAAATTATTCTGCTTCCTGAAGTCTTTGGTATACTTGAACCGCATCTTTTGAGTTTGCTGCCTATTACTACGGTCCTTTCTTTGAACGCATATAATGGTACCAGAGAAGTGATCATTAATCTTCTTAACAGCAGCTTCTATATCTGCTAGTTCGTAGGTTTTTAAGATAGATGGTTTTATCTTTTCGATCAGCACCAAGTTTTCCCTCAAGTCTATATCTATATCTATATGTATCTATAGTGAAAGTTCCATCTCTACTACTAATTCATCGAAGAAGAAGAAGAAGAAGAAGAAGAAGAAGAAGAGGAAAGAGTTATTGAATTTGGTGAAAGATCGAAGGGTGAGAGTGAAAACATCGATGAGGACATGTTCTTTGGTTAATTGAAAGATGTTGGGAATAGTTTTTGCTAAAACCATTAAAACTGTCATATATTTGCCTGCTGACATGTACAACAGTTTGCACACAGGTTAAAAAAATTGCAAGATGATCTTTTAACATGATCTTTTAATCGGTATATTAGTTAATTAATTGATATTTTGGTAAGATCAGAAACTCATTTTGTTTAATTTTAATAGTTTTTGATTCGTATGGATATAACTAAATCGAGTTCGAGTAGAGATAGAATTTTTATTATCAGATTACATACTGATAGAGTGATAGATTGAAGTTGATTACCCGGTCAGAAGACAATCCACTTTATTTATACTGTAGTAAATACTACGTACACCATTGAAAGTAAATCAAAGTAAACTTTATGGCATTAGAGGAAACAAAACATCAGTATTAGCATCACCACATGATGGAGACCGACCATTATTCTGTTTTATGAACGTTTCGGTATACTTGAACCAAATCTCTTTAATTTGCTTCTCTTTACTGGTATTTCTTTCATTACATATAACTGTACACTTGTAGCCATTAATCTTCTTCAGTTTAGCTTCTATGGCTTGTAGTTTGTAGGTGTTAGATGGTGTTATATTTTCACCAGCAAGTTTTTCCCTAAGTCTTTCGCCATCATCTTTAAACAACTCTAAAGTCTTGTTAAAGTATTTAAGCTCTTCCATCTCAGAAAATCTTCCATGGTGATCCCACTGACGTGTCCAAAATGCGTAATTTCCACCCATTAGATTTGGCCAGGTATTGTTCAATTGCCCCTCTATGGGTCTTAGCTGCGTTAAGAATAATTTCATAATTAAATTGGAAGGAATCAACATAGTATACAAGTTAGAGAAATATACAAGTCTGTAGTATATACCTCACCACGATTAAAAGGTACATCTGGTGTTGTACCATTAGGGTCTGGCCACAAACCGTGAATTGTAAATTCAGTTGGCACTGGAGTGATGCCACACCTGACACCTTCTTCACTGCAAACCCCAGGTGGCCATTGCACCGCTAGTCCGTAAATTAAACCTCACTTCTTCTTGAACTAAGTAAAACTTCACTTCAGGACTTGGTTTTAGAAGTGAGCTTAAATAATAAACATTTTTTAGAAGAAAGGCAAATGCATGCTATATATAAAGAGCTAGCGGTGAGTGTTGCAACAGTAGAATTTCATTCAGTCCATTCTATTAAGTCCACTGTCAAATGTTCTAACAACTTTCAAACCACTGTTAACTTTATTTGATAAAGAATAGTATAAAACACAGTGGGGCCACCGATCGAACTGTGTATCAGCTGCTTTGTTTCTATTTTTATTTTTTGCATGATAGGTGACAATATTTTATTGTTCAAACGCATGCATTGCTCTAAGTCAAATTATATTAATGTGCATGATAGGTGACAATATTTTTATTTTTTGTTCACTAAAAATGTGCATGATAGGTGACAATATTAATATAATTTGACTTAGAGCAATGCCAATGCACATTTTTAGTGAAAAAAAAAATGAAGAATGGACTCACGATAACACCAAAGTCATGGTATGACCTCAGATGATATTTTGAACAAATTTAAGGACCAATGGTGTATTTTTGTAAAAAAAAAATGGTTTTTTTGGGTAAAAGGGAACTTTCACTCTGATAAAATATATTAACCAAAAGACCGTTTAAAGTACAATGAAATGTGACTGAAACGCCACATTAACCTCAAGCAACCGCTTGAACAATCAATAGATCATTTATAACATGCCATAAATGAACTAGTTGTCAAAAAATTGTTAATACATATAGTTATCTATTCTTATTTTTTGGAGGTATCCGAAGAAAAATAGTATTTGTACAAAACACGATTTTATATATTAAAAGCAAAGGTGATGATCGTTACACATTTGCTTCACACAGAGTGGTGGATCCAGGAATTCACAAGAGGGTATGCACGATATTTAGTAGAGCTATCAAAAGAATCGGGATTTCGGGTTAGATTTTTTCGGGTCGGGTTATGATTTAAATTAGGCGCGACGGTTTTGTCATTTGGATCGGAGTTAACAAAGCTCATTTAATTTGTCAAGTTTGGGTTACTCCGCACAAAATTGGTTAGTTGGATACTAGTATTTCAACTATAGTTGATTTAGTTTTGGTGTTAATCAAATCAGATTAGAAGTAAAGCCTATCTAATATCTTGTAGTAACGTATAATGTTAAATTTTCAAGCTTTAATTAGTAACATCAACTCTTAGTCACTGATGAGAATCAATGTTTAAATCATAAAAGAACAAAGTAAACATAAACCAATGCAAAATGCCAAAAAAATATTAGAGAACTAAGCATAATTGTAAGAGCACAAGGTGCAGACGAAAACGAGCACCTCGCCGTCCGATGTGGCACTTCCAACGGCGAGCCGTTGCTCGCCGCCACACCGTTTGGGCCTCGCCGTTCTTCGCCGATGGTCACCTCGCCGTGGCCACGGCGAAGGTAATATTCTGACAAATGTGCAGCTTTTGAATTGTAAACGTTGTGTAACGTTTTGAATTATAACGTTCGTCCCTTTTTTTTTCTTTTTTTTTCTAACCCCTTAAACCATATACACTATCCCTATATATATTTACATATTTCACACATATTTCATTCCCAAAAAACCAAAACATTTCATTCTAAAAAACCTAACTCATTTCATTCCAAAGCAAAAACAATGAGTGAATCATCTTATTCGGAAGTTAGTGACTTTGAAGAGCTACATGAGCTAGAGCTGATTATACAAGAGTTCGAAAACGAGCAAGAGTTGCAAAATCAAGAAGCCGGTCCTTCAAATCGTCGTACATACATTCGGCGTGAACGTGATGTTGCTGAAGCACGTCTACTGGCCGACTATTTTGGTGACGTGCCAAAGTATATTGAAGATAATTTTCGACGTCGTTACCGTATGAGCCGTAAACTATTCTTAGAAATAGTCGAAGGTATTGAAACATATATTGACACTCATGATCCTCTTCCTGCTCATTTTGATTTCTTTAGACAACGACCCAATGCTGCGGGTGTAATGAGTTTTAGTGTGATTATGAAATGCACATGTGCCCTACGCCAATTGGCGTACGGGGTAGCACCTGATTCATTAGATGAGTATTTACAAATAGGTGAACATTGTGCACGTGATTGTCTTGATTTTTTTACTATGTTCATAATCCATTTGTTTGGGAAGGAGTTTTTAAGAAAACCAACTGAGGACGACGTTCGTAACTTATACGACGCACATAGCCAGGTTCATAAGATTCCGGGAATGTTGGGAAGCATCGATTGTATGCACTGGGAATGGAAGAATTGCCCAAAAGAATGGCAAGGGCAATTTCACAGAGGTGATAAAAAATATCCAACTATAATGCTTGAAGCTGTTGCGTCTTATGATTTGTGGATTTGGCATGCGTTTTTTGGTATGGCAGGTGCGAATAACGATCTGACCGTTTTATATAATTCTCCTTTATTCGACGACCTGATTGACGATATTGGCCCTCAAGTTCCGTTTGAAGTACACGGACGTACATTTAAAAATGGCTATTATCTAGCAGATGGAATTTACCCGCAGTGGGCATCGTTTGTCAAGTCCTTTACTGTTGCAAACAACCCAAAACACGCCGCATGGAAAGCGAAACAAGAAAGTGCGCGGAAAGATATCGAAAGAGCTTTTGGTGTCCTACAAGGACGTTGGCATATTATTGCCCAACCGGCGCGTGCATATACTGTGGGCAAGTTACGAAGAATCATGTACTCATGCATCATAATGCATAACATGATTTTGAAAGATCAACATTTTCATATAGCTGACGCTGCCGAAATATATATTCCGCCGACACCAAATATACAACAGTCATGGGTCGAACGTTGCGCAACGCAAAGAAGAAAAACCAAAGAACTACATGATAAACGCACACACTCAATGCTTCAACTATGTCTCATCGAGCATGTTTGGCAACAACAACAATGGGAAGAATTTCAACGAAATAATAATAATTAGGTTCGGTTTTTAGTGTCGTATGTGTTGTATTTTTTTTTCCCGTATCGTATTTTTTTTCCGTATTGTAACTTTTTAATTTGATGAAATAAAATTAGTATGTTTTTTTTATTTTTTAGTATTTGTGAAATAATTTAATTTATTTAAAGAAATGAATAAAAAAATAAGTGTGTAAGAGGTGGGGCCCGAATGAGGAAGTAGAGGTTTGTTGTTTGGTGAGGGGGGTTTGTTGTTGTTAGTTGAAGTTGAGGTGTTTTGGTAATGTGGCATGGTGGGGCTCGAATGGGGAGCCAAGTGCTTGTTGTTGCACCTTGTGCTCTAAGAGTTACAATTATGTGAGTTGTAATTTTGAGTGTGTTGGGCCCATGTGATTGACTTAGTATCCAAAAATTATACATCGTAATTGGGCCAAGGACGTAAAATGAAAATCCATTTGAAGGTTTGACTTATCTCTAATAGTGGTTACCTCCTTCTTCTTCAACACTGCGGGAACCAACTGACAATTAAAGTGCTTCTTTTTCTTTCTTTTCTTTTTTAAACAATGGTGATTTTGATATAGGTATGCACTCAAAATTTCCCTACATTTTAGACGGTGTGCACTCACAAAGTTTCAAGGTACTTCATAGTTACTTTGAAGAACAACAATTTTTTTTACACTACTGAAAATCTACACAGGGTATGCACATGCATACCCTGTGGTCAACATAGATCCGCCCCTGTTCACATATCGCATCACGATTCTTAATTTTTGGAATATGCATGATTTGTATCTTAATTAATTATTAATTTATTATTGAATTCAGAGTACAATAATTTTCTCATTAAAAAAAAAAAAAAAAAAAAAAAAAAAAAAAAAAAAAAAAACGTATAATTTGTCCCGTCATTATAATTATCTATTCAGTTACAGTATTACAAGTTTATATTAGGGGCAATTGCATATATATCATTCCAAAAATCAATAATTGCATATATATCATAAACTCATAATTACGTATATATATCACTTCAAAACATTAAATATTGCATATATATCCAAACAACGATATTATACATTAAATAAAATGATAAAATACATGATAATTATGATCTACCTCTAAATTACCTATTATCAATGTTGCCAAAATCGTGAGTCGATAGTGAGGCAGTTGAAGGCCTTGTAGCGATTAAAAACCGATTACAAGGCTGATTACCTTGTAATCGCCGATTACAAGGTCAATTACCTTGTAAAAAGCAACAAGGTGAAAGGTCGTGCACCTTGTAATCGCCGATTACAAGGCTGAGTTGACCAATTTTTGCAACATTGCCTATTATAACATTACCCTTTGTTCATTATCTCTTATAACATTACCCCACTAAAAACTATAAAACACTTAGAGCTGGCATAACAGGTCCGACACGACAAGACACGAAACGAACACGATAAGACACGGATCTGTTAAGCCCTAACACGAACACGACACGATAAGCTAATCGTGTCAGATCTTAAAACACGAACACGAACACGAAAATTAACAGGTCACACGAACACGACACGATAAGAAAATTAACAGGTCACACGAACACGACACGATAAGACACGATAAGAGGTCTTAACAGGTCTTGACACGCTAAAACACGAAATCTTAACAGGTCTTTAACAGGTCTTAACAGGTCTTTAACAGGTCTTAACATGTCTTAACAGGTCTTTAACGGGTTTTAACAGGTCTTAACAGGTCTTATCGTGTCTTAACAGGTTACACGAGGTCTTGACACGAACACGACACGTTATCTTATCGTGTCATCTTACACAAACACGAACACGACACGAAACACGATAAGCCAAACACGAAACCTGTTAATTTCGTGTCGTGTCGTGTCGTGTTTTCGTGTTTCGTGTCGAAATTGCCAGCTCTAAAAACACAGCATAATAACACAACGAAACATATCCAATTAAAGTAGCGTAAGTACAATTTTATGAGATTTCAAAGAATTGTAGTCTTGCTTTTTCAATGAGTGTGGAAATGAAATGATAATACGAATTAAAGTTTTATCAAAGTGAGAATTTAACCAATATCTTCACAATATTCGCATGGTGAAAACATAACAGTGGAGTAATTGATTGGAAAAAAAAAATAAATAAGAGCATTTTTTAGTTTTAAAATAGTATATATGCTTACGTCGAATAGAAGTGATACATGTACATATGTTTTTGATTTTTAAAACAAGCATTTTTTTTTTTATTATTATTCTTTTTAACGATATAAGAGATGATAAATAAGAGATATAATAATTATAAGAAGATAGAACAAGTTTAGGGACGAACGGTGTATTTTTGTCAAAAAAATTATTAATACATATGGTTATCTATTCTTATTTTTTGGAGGTATCTGAAGAAAAATAGTATTTGTACAAAACACGATTTTATACATTAAAAGCAAAGGTGATGATCGTTACACATTTGCTTCACACATCGTATCACGATTCTTAATTTTTGGAATATGCATGATTTGTATCTTAATTAATTATGATTGAATTCACACAGTTTGAGAAAAGTTAGTGGCATAATATTTTTTCATTTGCACCCTTAGCCATAAATATAGCAATTTCGTTTTTCAAAATGTTTTTTATTTTTAATTTTGGGTTAATATACTCCATTTAATGTTATTGAATAGGTATTTTTGGAAGTTTAGTATCAAAATTACTTTGAAACAAAAACTTATTTATTTATTTTTTTCAAAAGAGACTTTTTGCGATACTGAGTGTGTTTTTTTTTTTTTTTTTTTTTTTTTTTTTTAATCTAATTAACTTTTCATCGGTTCAGCCTGTTTTTTGTGCACGTGTTGCGAGCTCGCCAATTTGTAAGCCTGTAACCTTATAGGTCTATAACACTAGCATCAATCTCGTTTATTTAATGTAAATAATATTATGTGGAAGCATGATTGGCTCCAAACGGTCAACCTAAATTGACCAAGTGAATGGTCAACAAAGTCAGACTGCCTGGATCCAAAGCTCCGTGGAATATAGTGTTTCCCCGGGTCGTTATGTCTCAACGAGGTGTGATGGTATTCAAACGGGTTTGTGATCGGGTGAATTTGAATGAAAAAGGGATGTATAAGTGGGTAAATGATTACACTACTGAAATATGAAAGGAAATAGCTTAAGTAAGCTATATTAACAAGATTGTGAAATCAGAAAACCCAGAAACGTTTAAAACCTAAAAACGCGTATGTCTAATTTAAATTTACGTAGACGTACGGAATAAAACGCGAGTTTTGTGAAATAAAATACCTACGGATATGAAAATTACATTTTTACAATCCTAATGATAAAAGAAAATTTTTGGAAAATTAAAATTATTTTTACAACTAATTAATTAATTATTATTAATTAATTACTAATTACTAATTACTTTTTAATTACTTAAATTATACTAAAAAACCAAATAATTATGAAATTAACCTAGAAAAATAAAATTTAAACTTGGAAAAATCTAAAATAATATAAAACTATTTTTCAAACAGAAAATATATTTTTAAGACTTTTTAAATAATTATTATTAATTAAAAACTAATTATTAATAGATTAAAACTAAATTAAATTAAGAAAAAAATAGAAAATGAACAGTGAAAATTATGAAAAATTTCCTAAAATTATTTTATAACATATAAAAGCTATGAAAATTATAAAAACTAGGGTGTGCTTAATAAAAACTAATTATGCTATTTAATACTTAAATATTAATTAATAATTACTTAAACTATATTTAATTCTAAAAAATACTAAATGACAAGAGCAAAATCTAGAAAAATTACTAAAAATATTTTAATATAAAAGAAAATTAAGAAAAATATAAAAATGCAAATTACTTAATAAAAAGCTAAAAAGGAAAATTAAAAAGATAAACAATATTAAATAGAAGCTATCACTTAAAATTGTTTTGGATTTTTCTGGATTTTCTTTTGGAAATCTATTTAACTACTAAAAATAAGAAACTTTTGTGAAAACAACTTTTACAAAGCTTAAAAATAAGCAAAGTGGCCACTAAAAGCTCTAACAGATGACTTTTTGTTAACTTAAGCTAGAAATGAGCCTAAGTGGGGTCCACAGGGGTATCTTTGGGTGCAAATAAGTGAGATGGACTGATATGAAGCCAAAACAACAAAATAACACCACTGATAAGCAAATAAGCACACAAAATAAGCACTTGAAACCTTGGCTCAACACAGAAATGGGACAGATAACAAGAAGGATTCTAGGTGGGTCCCAGGGGTCTTGAGCTCAAAAACTTGGTACAACTAGAAAGATGGCCAGCTTGTGAGTCCAAAGAACCAAGGGGGAGGCTGTGGGGCCCACTGTGGAGCTCTGTGGGACCCACAGAAGTTGGGCAGCTGATGGTGGTGCTGCTGCAGCAAGGGAAGTGATACCCCCTGCAGCTGTGTTTGAGGCTTGTTGGGGCCCACAAGAAAATTCACAAAAATAAGCACTTGGGTGGATTCTAAAGATTACGTGGGAGGCTTCAACATGTAAAAAAAAAACATGTCCTGAATCCAATCACAAAGATCAAAACAATTCCTTGAACTTTTGGGTTTTTCCTGAACTATGCTATTTGACTTTTTGAAGATTTTGATAAAAGTTGACTTTGGTGAATTTGGATCCTAATCTAATGACTTAGAAAGGTGTAATAAGCTAAAATAAGACCATAATAAGCTAAAACATCAACTTGTGCAATGATATGGTGGTTTGAGGATCCTAACTCCTACACAGTGGACTGTAAGGGGTGAAGGACTAGGATTTTGACTTTTTAATTTGAAGGTTGCAGTTTTATGACTCAAATAATTTTAATATGACCTAGGGAATCTATTTATGCCTAATAAACAACCAAACAACAACATGGTCACAGGTTACACCCATGTACCAAACACCCCTTTACATACTGATTTAGAAGCTTAAATGAAGCAAAGGGTTAATCTAACCAATGAAACTGATAAACTAACTTACATTAAGCTAAATTAAACACAAATAAACAAAATCAATCAACAATTAGTAGCAGAAACTAACAATAACATTTTATGATAAATTTATACTAAAAATTTGGAAATTGGAACTTACAAGGAGCCTTATGCCCACAACCAGGAACAAAAAGCTTCTAACCCATCCTAATACCTCCCATGAGGTTCTAGACCATGCTCCTTAGTCCTATTCTTTTCTTTTTTTGTCTCTTTTTTTTCACTATTTTTGTATTTTTGGATTTAATGAAGACTTGAGCAAATAATCTTTAAAACAGTGCTACTGAATGTAGATACTCACAATAAGCTATATGAGCTTGTGTAAGCTTGTAAAACAGTAAAATAGCTTGAAACTAGAAAACTTGAGAATAAGCAGTGAAATTTAGAACTTGACAAGTAAAGGAAGAATGAACCTTGATTAAACTTTTTAATAGTACAATACTGAAGTTACAGCTGGGAAACAACAAAAATTACACTAATTTAGCTTTAACTAAATTATACTACTCCTACCATTAACTACTAAATTCTAAACTTCTGCTTTTTTTCTTCTCTCTTTCTTTCTCTTCACTTAAATTCACCAGGGTGGGTCCCTTTCTCTTTCCCACTTCTAATTTTAACCATTGGATGGGTAAAAAGCAATCTTAGCCGTTTGTGCAATTTTGGTGCCAAAATGGTATTTAGCCATTTGCTCTGAGATAACTTGTGCAGAGGGGGGAACATTAAATGAGCCTTGTCTTGGAGTGTTTGGAGTGATAAGGGGGAACAAGTGATGGGGTGAGTGAGCTGGAGGAGGGGGTTGGCAGGGAGTTGCAGTCCAAGTGGGGAAGGAGGTGGAGGGTGAGTCAAATGGTTTGACTTGGGGGAATAAATAAAACGAGGTGTTTTATTATTTTGTGTGGATTGGGCTTAGGGTGGGCTGGTAAGGATTGGGTAAAGGGATGGATTGGGTTGAAATTGCAACTAAGGTCCACTTGGTTTAGTAGTTATAATTTACAAGGACCAAATGTATAATTTCTGAAAATTGAGGGGTGGGTTTTGCAACTTCTCCAAAGTTATCCAAGGGTGATTCCTGCCAATTATTAATAACACAAGGACCATAATGTAAATTTTCCAAAAATAAAATTTCCGGGGACTTGTTTTGCCAATTTTCAAAGTTGAGGGGCCGTTTTTGCCAATTTGTGACAAATTTACTCCAAGGACCGTTTGTGATAAATTGTGATTTCCCAAGGACTTAAAATGTAAATTTCCCATTTAAAAATGCCCAGGGACTAAAACTACCAAAACTCAAACTTGAGGGGCCAAAATTGTAAATTTTCCAAACTTTTCACCCAAGGACTATTTTTGATAACTTTTGACATTTAAAGGACTTGGGTTGATTTTTCTTTCAAAACAAATGCTCAGGGACTGATTTTGACAAGTTTTGAAAGTTGGGGGACTGAAACTGCCAATTATGCAAACTTTGTTCGTTTTTTATCTGTTTTCAATCATTTTGCATCTAAAACATATAAAACACAATTTTGGGATATTTTCTGTATTTTGATGCATTTTTGAGTGTTTTTAAATACTTTTGCAGTTCAAATTGACTAAAAATAATGAGTATTTACACACTCATCAATCCCCCCCCCCCGCCACTAAACTATTGCTAGTCCCTAGCAATATAGAATCCAAAAATAACCTGTTTTGAAAATTTAATGGATTTGATGTCTCTTTACCAAAAGCCATTACTTCTGGAGTAGCCAAATGTTTCAGTTCAAGTAAGAACTATGGTATACTGATAACCATATGATTTTGAGCAAACCATCAACTGTTAACGGATTTGATTTGTCTTTAGTACCAGAAGCCGTTTGCTTCTGGACTAGCCAACTCTTGATGCAGCTATTAGCATCTTGGTGAGCTGATTACCAATTATGGTTTTCCACTGCTTTTACCACAAGCCAAAACCTTGTGGGCTAGCCAACTCTTCACTATCAAAGATATGGTGAGTTGAATACCATACAATTTTCGGCAAATTGTCAGCCATAAACGGATTTGAGATATCTTTACCAAGAGCCGTTTGCTCCTGGATTAGCCAATCCTTTTGTCGGTTAGACCTGGCGGACTGATAACCATAAAAATTTGAAGCTCAAGTGATTTTTTTTTTTTTTTTTTTTTTTTTTTTTTTTTTTTTTTTTAAATAGTTTTGGCTAAAAACGGGGGTACTAGAAGGTAAAATGTGATCAAATTCGCTACAATCCCCCCCCCCCCCCCCCACACACTTAGAATTGAATATTGTCCTCAATATTCAAAGTCCCGGCTATTATGCCGACTCTTTGAACGTAAAAAGTCAACATTACAATAGCAGGGGCACTCCCCCACACTTAGGGTGAAAACCCCATATGCATGCTACTGTTTTTGTTTACCGAGTCGCTAGCTTGACTCGACCCCGAATTCATTTGTTCATGGGGAAGTATCATGTGGAAGAGACAATCTCCATCGGACTTTCATTCAAGATGTTTGGACAAACATTTGAAGCACGTGAAAGTTCCACACCGATGAGATAAGTACCCGGCTCAAAAGAATGATACATAAAAATGCCGAGGTCAAAGATGGTATCTTCACTCCCGAATGAGTGAAGAAGAGAGGAAGTCACGGGATAGGTGAAGAAAAGGAAGAAAACCATGATGAAAATCATGATTAACTCGTCATCACCCACAGGAGAATCCATAATTGGTATATCATGAATCTCATCATTTAAGCTCATGTGATCAAGACATATCCCGGGTGTGTCTGGATCAAAGTGGAAGTTATCATACTCCGGTGGAGATATGATATGAGTGAGTTCACCGGAGAACTCCTCGTGAAGAGAATCGATCACAAGATGTGAGACTGTGAAGTCATGTTCCGATGTAGACTCATCACTATCCTCGTTCTGAACACCAAAGAGTGGATTATCATAAATCAAAGTGAATTCAGATTCGAATTCAAACAGAGGATTTGTGAGAGTAGTTTTGAATGCTTCGGGAAGAGAGTGATTATCATTCTCTACTGGACTGCTGGGATAAGAACTGAGTGACTGATCATGATATAGGAGACTTTCAATCTCTCCCAGATCGGCTTCAAAGTCAAAGAGATCATCGTCACTTCTCGTGGGAAGTGGATTGATGTGAGTGAGTTCATCGGTGAACTCCTCAAGAAGATGATCAGCATCAGAATGTGGAACTGATGCCTCAACATACTCGATGTCTCCATAAGATGCACAATCTTCGCTACAATCGGAGAAAGTCTCAATTTGATCTTCTGGACACTCAAGAGGGGAAGGTGAATCACACACATGATCAAAAGTTCCCTGTGACTCTCTTGGGATTGGGACAAGGTTCTCAACACTAGACTTTATGAATTCGTCCGATTCCTTTTCAGGAATATTGTCAAGATGCTTATCCCCCTTGCTCAGAGAGTGAGTGGAAACTTCGGGTGTGATAACAACAGACTGAGGGAGTTGAGAAGGACTAGCAGTTATGGATTCTACAAGTTCCATTTGATCAACGGCTAGTGACTCCGTCACATTATTTTCTCCCTGATTTTCCATGGAACGAATCACAACTGATGAATCTGATGAACCCTTACAAAATTGAGAAATATCAAGGGTAACTTCATCATCACTATCATCATCGTCGAGAAGAGCAGCATTGCGAAATATGGCTCGTGTTTTAGCTGCTTGTTCTAAGACTAGCAATTCTTCCATGCTCATTTCATTTCTAGCATCTCGTTCTTCAGCAAGTAATTCTGCCATAGATTTCTCACGAGAGTTTTGAAACGATATAGTAGCCAACTCCTCCTTAAGTTCTTTCAATTCTTCAAGAACCTTTAGACAAAGGTCTTGCTGAGTTTCATGAGGAGTTGCTTGAATCATTTGGTACTGTGGAGGTTGGTCTTGATATGAATAGTCGTAATTGTTACAAGGAAATGGATTCCTTGTTTGACAATCCGAGCTTAAGTGTGGACCTCCACAATACTCACAACAGTAAAACTGATGTGGCTGTGAGTCGTAGGTGCTAGAGTCATAATTGTTATCAGGAAACTGCTCATAGACAAGCGTGTTGCCCGATTGACAATCAGAACTGTAGTGTGAACCACCACAGTACTCACAACAGTAAAACTGTTGTGTCAGGTTTGGTGTATTTTGATACGAAGCATCATTGAGATTTGGATAATATGATTCTTGCTCGTATGAATGTGATGGGTAGTTGGAAAAATTTGAAGAGTCGTTGTATGAGTTCTGATTAGGATCATAAGCAAATGAATTCCTCAAACCACAAAACAAACAACTTCCGTCTTGAATATCATTACCACATTGTTCACATGTACACCAACGAAATGGCAAACCAAAAAGCGGCTCACCACAACCGACACAAGGGATAAAATCCGGAGGTGGGACAAGTGGTGTGCTCTGAGAGCTAGGAATTCCCACCACTTCCGTTATGGTCTCTGGTTTTTGTTCTTGATAAACGTGAAGATTAGGCAAGTCTTTCTTTTTAGCCACTGCCCAAAGCTCTGTACGTTTGCTTGAAAAACTTTTAACCGTAAATTGTGAAAGGTTAGGATCAATTCTTGATGGTTTGTCATTAATAGCACGTATCTCGGGCTGTGAAGGGTAGTTGGAAGAATTTGGTGAATCATTGAGAGACTTTTGATTTAAGAACAAATCAGTACAAAATCTGTTACTACAATTATTTCCACATTTCTCAGAAATACACCGGAGACAACGATAGCCGTTCTCAATCGGACTTTTACAATGAAAACACGTGTAGCCGAGAGACGCCATAAGAATTATAAATGAGAGGGGTATAAGAAGGTAGAATCAAACGGATAGAGGGTAAAGAAGAATATTTTTGGGTTTTTATGAAAAAATATGAACAAGGATGGATAATTATACAATGAGCGTGTATCCAGATTCACTAATCTGCAAACCGTTTTAGAAAACGCGAACAACATCCTCGACAACGGCGCCAAAATTTGATTGGCTCCAAACAGTCAACCTAAATTGACCAAGTGAATGGTCAACAAAGTCAGACTGCCTGGATCCAATGCTCCGTGGAATATAGTGTTTCCCCGGGTCGTTATGTCCCAACGAGGTGTGATGGTATTCAAACGGGTTTGTGATCGGGTGAATTTGAATGAAAAAGGGATGTATAAGTGGGTAAATGATTACACTACTGAAATATGAAAGGAAATAGCTTAAGTAAGCTATATTAACAAGATTGTGAAATCAGAAAACCCAGAAACGTTTAAAACCTAAAAACGCGTATGTCTAATATAAATTTACGTAGACGTACGAAATAAAACGCGAGTTTTGTGAAATAAAATACCTACGGATATGAAAATTACATTTTTACAATCCTAATTATAAAAGAAAATTTTTGGAAAATTAAAATTATTTTTACAACTATTTAATTAATTATTATTAATTAATTGCTAATTACTAATTACATTTTAATTACTTAAATTATACTGAAAAAACAAATAATTATGAAATTAACCTAGAAAAATAAAATTTAAACTTGGAAAAATCTAAAATAATATAAAACTATTTTCAAACAGAAAATATATTTTTAAGACTTTTTAAATAATTATTATTAATTAAAAACTAATTATTAATTGATTAAAACTAAATTAAATTAAGAAAAAATAGAAAATGAACAGTGAAAATTATGAAAAATTTCCTAAAATTATTTTATAACATATAAAAGCTAGGAAAATTATAAAAACTAGGGTGTGCTTAATAAAAACTAATTATGCTATTTAATAATTGGGTTGATTTTTCTTTCAAAACAAATGCTCAGGGACTGATTTTGACAAGTTTTGAAAGTTGGGGGACTGAAACTGCCAATTATGCAAACGTTGTCCGTTTTTTTTATCTGTTTTCAATCATTTTGCATCTAAAACATATAAAACACGATTTTGGGATATTTTCTGTATTTTGATGTATTTTTGAGTGTTTTTAAATGTTTTTGCAGTTCAGATTGACCAAAAATGATGAGTATTTACACACTCATCAAAGCACATCGTGAAATAACAATTAACCAAGGAATTAGGAAAAAATGGTGTGCACGGCTTAAAGCAGTAGCTAATCCAACTTTTCAGGTGGTTAATAAATAGCGATTTTTGTAAGATGAGATGCTAAAATTTTCACGAATTTGAATCTCTTAGCAGTTATTTAAGAAAAATAAACAACCTTGTGTGCCCAAAATCTTATCTAATCTGATATTTTTGTGTGAATTTTCTCAACTAATCAAACAGACCCAAAATATTTGCCACGATTGATATTCGATTGATATTCGTGGCTATGCCCATGGTTCCTCACTGTGGCTAATTTTCAGTGTCTGCCATAAACCAGGACTGTTGCTAGCAATTTAGCAACGCCCTAAACAACCACGATCTTCCCACAGACCCGGACCATGGTAATCACGTTTTGCCACTGTTCTGGTCCTGGTCCTGTGCCTAATTTCATGTTTTCTTGTAGTTTTACACTAGACGGTCACTCTACTTTTCTAAAACGTTCAATTTAGTGATCCTACTAATATTTTGTTCATTTTGGCCATTGTATTCCTAAAACTATGTATTTGAGTCACCCTCTTGACAATTCAGCTGTTGATGTGGCAAGTTTGGGTTAGGTGGCATCGTAACTAACTGTATTTATCTAGGTGGATTTTTTCAAATAGTTATATGTATCGTGAAAATAATAAAGGATTGGCATGTCTGTACGTGTGTTTCTTCTAGGTCTAGTAATTAGGTGGTGTTTGTTTTTTCTTAAATCTTTTTAGAAAGTTAAAAATTTGTTATTGTAATTTGTAAAGTTTACACAGTTTAGGGTTGAGCGATGGTGTGGTGGCTAGTTTTTTGTGTACTTGTTTTGGGGTGATGGTGGCCCTTATATGGTGGCAATCAAGAACATGTGAAAGGCAATGATGAGAATTTATGTTCTGATGATTTTACCAAATTACATATGAATACTACTAGTATTGAATAAGATATATATATATATATATATATATATATATATATATATATATATATATATATATATATATATATATATATATATATATATATATATATATATATATATACTTCTGTGGGGCCTAAAAGGCTAAGGATCATGCATGACGATTGGTGATATCGTCACTCGTGATGTTAACTCAATTATTGTACGTACGCACTCGAAGACTATAGTTGTAGAGAAGTCTTCTATATATATATATATATATATATATATATATATATATATATATATATATATATATATATATATATATATATATATATATATATATTACTAGGTAATTCTTTAGGCCGTGCTAAGCACGACCCAAGATTATTTCACGTTTGTTTCTTATGGTTAGTTAAATGTTTAAGAGAAATTGGTTATGACTTTCGAGTCT